>PITA01015510.1:0-49892 GCA_004023965.1 Spilogale gracilis
TGGCAGAAGGAAAGCAAATGGGAACTAGGGTAATCTAGGGAGGGAAACGAAACAACAGAGATTTTAAACACAGAAACAAACTGAGGGACTTGGAGGGAGGGGGGTGGAGGGATGGGAGAGCCTGGTGGTGGGTACTGGGGACACCTAAAGCGTGGAGCACTGGGTGTGGGGAATGGGGAATGAATCTTGAAACACTGGAAAAAAAATTTAGTAACAATAAAAAAAAATAATAATAAATTTAAAAAAATATTTTGAATGGATCAAAAGACTTCCTCTCTTTCTCTTTCCTTCCCTCCATCCCTTTCTCACTTTCTTCTGTTTATTTTGTAAATTATGCAAGTAAAGCAATGGATACATTCTGCTTATAAAAAATCAATAATAAAAACTTTATAGATGGGAAAAAAAAAAAAGACATCACAATAGCCACACCTGGCACTTTAAATAATAAGGAAATGATGAACAATCCAGGTAACAGTACTTATTTAACCTAGCTCTCATCCCACATTGGCATAGGATGTATTGTTTATTCATTCATTTAGTCACTTAGGAAATATTTCACAGAGAAGCAGACTCTAAGAGGGAGACTAGTGCCTGGGGTGGGGTGGGGGGTTTATGAAGGAGTGCTCTGGGGATAGTGCTTGTAGACGGGAAAGGGAAAAAGGAGAAGTGGGCAGAGGAGGGAAGAGGGGCTGCCATGCAGTCTCAGCAAAGGCTTCAGCTGACCCCACAGGGAGCTCTGAGGCTAGCGTGACCCTTCAGTGTCGCCTCTTATTAGAGCAAAAAGGCCCCTTACCCTCTGTCTGGCTACTACTAGGATATGGGCTATCCCTGAGAAGTGGGTGCCCATGGTTGAAGAAGCTGTCTTTTAGCCAAAGCAGTGCTGCAGAGGGCTGACAGCCGAGGCGTGTTTGCTGACCATCCTCCCGGCATGGGGGCCTCAGTCCTCCAGGCTCCAGGGGGATCTGCACGGCCCATCACAATCCCACAACGCTGAAGCCACTCGATGCCAACAAGACAGGTAGGCTTTCTGACTTTTGGGAACTTACAGATACACATTAAACCAGTGAACACCCCAGTAAATACTCAGGGCTAGAAGGAAGCCTGGGTTTTAAGAGAATACTTAGCGAGGAGGGAATAAAGAGAGGAAGGCTAGAGGCACCTGAGTGGCTCAGTCAGTTAAGTGGCTGCCTTCAGCTCAGGTGGGGGGGCTTGTGATCGAGTCCCACATCGGGCTCCCTGCTTTTCTCCCTCTTCCTCTGCCTCTCTTTCTCTCTGTCTCTCATGAATAAATAAATAAATTCCTTACGAAAGAGAGAGGAAAGCTAGTGCTTCGCTTTCTGCTAGTTTCCCCTGCAGAGCAGAGGCGCCAGGAGGATACAAAGGAGAGTGAAGACACTTGGACTGGGAAGCGTTTACCTTGGTCCATGAGAAGTTGGGTGTCATTAAGTTTTTACAAAGAGAAGAGCGAGCGCTAAGTAGACAAGCTGATCATATAATAATAGAGTGGATTTAAAAGCCATAGGGAAGTTCAAAGTCCACATAGGCACCAAGCATTTTCTTGAGAAGTCACTCCTCATTTGGTCCCAAATTTCTGGTCTCATTTCTCACTGTTGCCCTCAGGACCTTGTAAGTCCTGTGTATCCTGGATGTTTCCCCTTGTCTGAACACCCAACGCTAACCCCACTTCTCTGCTATTATCCTTTGACACCAATGAAATTTTCTGAGGTCCTTCAGGCTCAGCCCAAGTTTCACCTCTTCTTCAAAAGCTTCTCCTGTTTCAAGCCGCTTAAGGGTCTCTCGCTACCTTTATTCTGAGAATAAAGTTAAAAATCCTTAAGGTGACTCACAAGACTCTACGTGACCTGGTTTCTGTTCATTTAGCTCTCATATTATTCCCTTATATTTGTCTGCCCGCCTAGATGGTGAGCTAAGGTCTTATTTATCTTTCTTTCCTCAGGGACTATCACAATGTCTTTAACAGGATAGATCTTTCACTGTTGAGTTGAAAAAATGTAAATAGTCCTCACAGATAAAGTTACTTTATTGATAGCTGTTCTCTTTCAAAGAACTGTAGTCTAATGAAGACTACTTACTTCTCAAGTTCACTGATGCACAAAGAAATTTAAAAGACTTCTGCATTGTGATTTTGTAGCTAGTTGTTTCCAGAACCCTAAATACCTATATTTATCATAAATATGGCATATATTTCTTCTATGTAAAATATTTCTTCTTTTTTTTTTTTAAAGATTTTATTTATTTATTTGACGGAGAGATCACAAGTGGGCAGAGAGGCAGGCAGAGAGAGAGGAGGAAGCAAGTTCCTGCTGAACAGAGAGCCCAATGCAGGCCTCGATCCCAGGACCCTGAGATCATGACCTGAGCCGAAGGCAGAGGCTTAACCCTCTGAGCCACCCAGGCACCCCAGTATTTCTTCTTCTTATTTAAACATCAGTACATCTCGCAGCTAAAGAATTAGAAGAACCATGGAGGCAATCTACTATAAACCCCTTAGTTTGTAGTCAACTAGCTTGGCAATGTCAAATGATTTGAAGATGTTACTTAGCTAGTTTGTGACAAAGTTGAGGCTAAAATACAAATGTCTTAACTGCTAAATCAATCATTACTGTCATCATCATCAACAACATTTAGAGACCTTACCTAAGCCTGGTGCTCCTCTAAATATGCTTCTTATGTTAGCTGTTTTAATCTTCACCATACTCCTAGCAGTAAGGAAGCTAAGGCACAGAGAGGTGGGCTAACAAGCCCAAAGGGAAAAATGCGTAATAATTATAATAACAACCCTCAAACAGGTCTTTTTCCAAGCCTCTCCAAATCCCAAGTCCAGACATATCGACAAATATGGTAGCATGAAAATAGAATTTGTTCGAGGCTCCCGGGTGTTGTAGGGGATTAAGTGTCAGACTCTTGGTTTTGGCTTGTGTCCTGATCTCAGGGTCATGAGACAGAGCCCCATGTTGGGCTCCCCACTGAGCAAAGAATCTGTTTGGATCCTTTTTCTATCTGCCCCACCCCCATGCTCTCTCTCTTTCTCAAGTAAATAAATATATCCTAAAAAAAAAAAAAAGTAGAGGGTGCTTGGGGGGCTCAGTTGGTTAAGCATTTAACTTTGGCTCTGGTTATGAGCCTTGGGTCCTGGGATTGAGCCCTGATTCAGGTTCCCTGTGCAGCACAGAGTCTGCTTCTCCTTTTTCCTCTGCCCCTCAACCTGCTTGTGCTCTCTCTCTCTCAAATAAATAAATAAACAAAATCTTTAAAAAAAAATAGAATTCCTTCTATTAGGAAGTAGACCCTATCTCCTGATACCTTGATCTGGGTTTGATGGTCAGCAACTTGCCTCACTTTGACCATAATCACTGAGGATAGATAATCCAAACAGAAAATCAGTAAGGAAACAGCAGACCTGAATAAGGCTATAAAACAAATGGACCTAACAAATATATACAGAATAGTCTATCCAGTAGCACAGGGAGTGCATTCTTTTCAAGCACACATGGAACATTCTCCAGGAGAGATTATATGTTCAGCCACAAAGCAATCATTAACAAATTTAGGAATATTGAAATCCTATCAAGTACTTTTTTTCTGACTTTGATGGTATAAAAGTAGAGATCAGTAACATGAAGAAACTAGAAAATTCACAGATACTTGGAAATTAAGAAACACATTCTTGAGCAACTAATGAGTAAAAAAAGAAATAAATATCTTTTTTATAAAGATTTTATTTATTTATTTTAACAGAGAGAAACAGAGCTAGAGAGGGAACACAAGCAGGGAGAGTAAGAGAGGGGCCTGAGCTAATGACTGAGCCACCCAGGCACCTCAGAAATAAATATCTTAAGACAAATGAAAATGGAAATATGACATAGCAAAAGCAGTTCTAAGAGGGGATGGGTATAACATACAGTTTATAAAGTGTTTCTTACTGCCTACACTGAGAGAAAGAAAGTTCTCAAATAAGCCTAACTTTAGGCTTCAAAGAATTAGAAAAAGAACAAACAAAGCCCAAAGTTAGTGGAAAGAAGGGAATAATAAAACATTACAGCAGAAATAAATGAAATAGAGATTAGAAAGACTATAGCAAAAAAAAAAAATCAACAAAACTAAGAACCAATTCTTTGAAAACAAACAAAATTGACAAGACTTACTACACTAACCAAGAAAAAGAGAGGACTTAAATAGAATTATAAATGGAAGAAGAGACATTACAGTTGACACTACAAAAACACAAAATTGTCAGAAACTACTTTGAACAACTACATGGTAACAAATTGGTCAATCTGGACAAAAATGGACACAGTCCCAGAAATATATCTCGTAAGACTGGATGCTCAGGGAGCAGCTCATAGAGTATGTAATCTGTCTTCCGGGGAGAAGCTGTGTGATGGGTTATTTTGGCCAGCTCCCTCTGCACTGAGTCCTGGGGGACAGGCAGGACAAGTGTTTGTAGGCCTAGGAACAGCTGCTGCTTTGTTTGCTAGATGTAGCCTTTTAGGTCTCATGTACCAGCCTCGTTGGCTTTCAGAATTCGGTGTTTGGGAGCCTTTCCCTTGGGTAGAAGTCTTAAAATTGGGGACAGTAATATGGGATCCAAATCCTTCACTGCTACGGAGAAGTTGGGAGTTGGGAGTTTCAGATTTTATGTCACTGTACTAGGGATGGGGTTTATGGTTGGGCCTGGGTGCCTCAGCCTTTCCTAGTGGTTTCAGTGGGAGTATCTTCTCATTTGCCTGATGTACAGGAGTTGCTCACTAGTTTCTGGACTTACTTCAGATGGAATTGCTCTCTGTGTAGCTCTACATTTGATGTGATAATGGAATATTGTATATAATGGAGTATTACTCAGCCATAAAAGAGGGGAAATCCTGCTGTTTGTGACAACATAGCTGAAGCTTGAGAGCATTATGTTAACTGAAATTTGTCAGACAGAAAAAGGCAAATACTGTAGGATTTCATTTTATGTGGAATCTGAAATAACAGAAAGTACATGGTAGTGACCAAAGGTGGGGAAAATAGCTGACTGTGACCAAAGGGTCCAAAGTTCCAGTTATGAGTCAGTTCCACATATAGTGTGGTGACTATAGTTAACAGTACAGTGTAATTATATGCTTAAAAGTTGCTAAGGGAGTATATCTTAATTTCTCAAAACAAAACAAAACCAAACAAGGGCGCCTGGGTGGCTCAGTCGGTTAAGTGTCTACCTTCGGCTCGGGTCATGATCTCAGGGTCCTGGAATCGAGCCTTGCATCAGGCTCTCTGCTCAACAGGGAGCTGCTTCTTCTTCTCCCTCTGCCTCTTCCCTCTGCTTGTGCACTCTCTCTCAAATAAAAAAAAAATAAAATCTTTAACAAAACAAAACACAAAGAAAAGGAAAAGAGAGAGGATTGGTGGCTGTATGAGGTCATGGGTGTGCTGACTAACTTTACTGTGGTGATAATTTCCCAATGTATACAGATTTCCAATTATCATGTTGTCCTTCTTAAACTTATACAATGTTTTTTGTCGACTCTGATCTCAATAAAGCTAGGAAAAAAAGTAACATATGTAATTCAGATGTATAGAGAAAGAAATAAAATGAGATGGGCCAATACTGAAGCTCACCCATTCTATCCTCAGCTGTTTCTGGGCAGCCATCAAAGGCATTTTCGATTTCTGTCACTGAGTCTTATTTCTAGCATTTCATTCTGATTCTTTCTTACAGTTTCCATCTCTCTATGGGCATTACTTATCTGGTCTTTTATGTTGTAGACTTTTTCTATCACATTCCTTTACATGCTAGCCACAGCTTTTTAAATTGTCTATCAGATAATACCAACATCTGTGTCATGTCTAAGTCCCGATCTGATGACGACTTTGTCTTCTTGGGCTCTACAGTTTCTTGCCTTTCAGTATGCCTTGTACTTTTTTTCTTTTCAAAAGCCAGATATACTATCATGTAATAGGTACCAAGGCAAACAGATCTTTAGTGTGAAGATTTATGTTCATCTTGCTGAGATCTGGATTGTATTTAATGCTTGTTCTAGCTATATGTATGAGAATTCAAATTCCTTCAGTGTCCTTGTTTTGGCTTTGAGACTTCTTTTGGTACTGCTTCTCAGACAGTATTTTGGTACTGCTTCTCAGCCTTCATCTGTATTAAACTGTTGACTTATCGGTGTGCTGTAGCATGTGGAAGGGGAGCATTCTAAAATCGTCTAAGTCTTTGTCTTGAGCATATGGCTTTCATCAGTGTTTCTGGGCCTCATCGATGGGTCCAGTTCTCCTCCTAGTGCCCTTACTGTTCTTCCTGCCTGCGGTGTTCATGATCTGTTTCCTTCACATCCTCTACCCTGTTGACTATGGAGCTTTCCCACCTTGTAGGTGACACAGAAGTCTGAAGGAAGCTAGAGTGACGTGGAATTCCCTTCTCCCAGTTGCAGTAAGCATGCAGTATTGTACTCTGCAGTATTCTGCTGCAGAGTAGACCTTTGTTAGGGAGAAGGATCTGGAAGCTTTAGAACAGTAGCAGTATGAGCCTATTAGAAGTAGTAGACTAGGGGCGCCTGGGTGGATCAGTTGGTTAAGCGACTGCTTTCGGCTTAGGTCATGATCCTGGAGACCTGGGATCGAGCCCCACATCAGGCTTCCTGCTCAGTGGAAAGCCTGCTTCTCCCTCTTTCAGTCCCTCTGCTTGTGTTCCCTCTCTAGCTGTGTTTGTCAAATAAATAAATAAAGTCTTAAAAAAAAAAAAAAGTAGCAGACTATTCTTCCATTCCTACCGGGATCCCAGGGGTATCTTTCTTGGTTCCTCAGATCCATCCTTTGAGAACCCGCTGGCATTCCTGGAGGGAGAGTCCGCCCCACTCCCACCTTCACCCCTGCTCATGACTGTGACCTGCAGAAATCTCTCACTCTCACACTAGTCCATACTCAATGCCCAGCAACCCATCAAAACTACCAGGTAAGTGTTCTTATTCGTTTAAGGCACCCAGCAGCTTCTGCTCCAGGTGCCGTGTCCATCCCTTTCAGGCTTTGAATTGGTTGCTGTTTGCCCTCAGTTCTCTGAGAAGTCACAGATTTTCAAATTTTCCAACTCTTCTCTCTATAAGGAAGGGATTGTCATTTCTTTGTTCTTTACATGTCAGAGCTGAACAGAGTGGTATTTTCTTGACAAGATTCTCTACTATTGGGAACACAGAAAGTAGTTCAGTGAGGAGTGAACCGTCCTTATACTTGGCTTTGGGTCACCGAAATGAAACAAGGGCTCCAGTATAATCATAGTAGTATACCCAAATACTATGGTATAATACTCATGTATTATTGACGTATTATTACTTAGGGGGGAGCTATTTAACAGGTTTCTGCAGAATAAGTGATTAGCGTGGTGATTAAAGGAAGAACTTGAGAAGCAGCAGCTAATTGAGGCATTACTGGAGAATTACACCGAATAGTTTGATTGGGGTGGAGAGATCTACAAGAATCAGCCTGGAAATATAGATGTAGTTCTGGGAAGGACAAGAACTGGGGTTAGAACCTTTGGGAATGGGTACAGTTAAGGGGTAGGAGAAAATGAAGTCAGTACTGGAAAAGTCAGAAAGGTGGGAGTAAAAACAGAATGAAATACAAAGGAAACTAAGGTAGAAGAGGTTCCTTTTTTTTTTTTTCTTGAAGATTTTATTTATTTATTTGAGAGAGAGAGAGAAAGAGAGAGAAGTGGGGAGGAGAGGGAAAAGCAGGCTCCCTGCTGAGCAGGCAGCTAGACATAGGTCTCGATCCAGGACCCTGAGATCATGACCTGAGCCGAAGGCAGATACTGGAGTGACCCAACCACCCAGGCGCCCTGAAGAGGGTTCCTTTTTCCTTCCAGCAATGTCTGGCCTATAAGGTCAGATGCTGAACTGGATAGACACACCCAGTCCTGACAGAGGAAAAGAGCTTCCTGTATGACTTGGCTTGAATGACTTGCTTCTTGCCAGAACTGAATTCTTTTTATAGTGGAAATAGATGTAAATGTTTCATAAGAACTGGGTAGTGTTTATTAGGCAGAAGTCCACGTTTATGAGCTAAAGCTCCATTCTTGGAATTCACCCAGATAGGAGAGTGCCTTGTGGTGGCTATGAAATTATGGCAGTAGCCAAATTTTGTATATAAAATTACCATGACCTCAGAGGTAACTGTAAATGATTTACTCCAATGTACAACCTTCACAATATGTGAATTTCTCTGCAGCTCTGTACCTGTATGGAGTAGCCACTATATGTATGCGTACCTGAAGCACAAGCAGATGCTTTATGCCAGGTACTGAGTGGCTTCTCAGGCTGACTATATGGTCAGCGTTTAAAGAAAATTAGAAATCTTTGGTAAATCCCTGCTACAGCAACATGACAGTTTTCATCAAGTTTGTGAAATGTAATTTTATTAATTAATAGAAGGGCATGTCTGACCAGACACACTGTTCCCAAATAAATAAAATCTCATCATCATTAAAAGCACACAAACACACAGTTTAACAGGGTACAATACAAAGTCAATTGAGATGATGTTCTTACTTGCATTTACTAAAAATCTGAGAAAGACTGTATTAATCTCTAAATAATTATCTTGCATAAAGAGAAAAGTAGAGCACAATTATTTCATAGAAGGTCTGGGAGTGACAATCTGAGAAGACTTTGCTTTAAAATGTATTAAGGTACATCACAGGTCAAATCACACTCTCTGAAACATTACAACATGGAATTGTACTTAAAAATGAAGGTGGCTGAAGAAGGCTATGTACTTTCTTTCCTAACATTTTGCTAATTTCTATTTTTGGCATGAGTTAATAACCTTTTCCATTAGTAGGAAAATGTGCTCTGCAAACTCTCGGAGGGCACCACGGCCACCATTGCATTTGCAAATATATCCAACAGCCTTCTGGGCAGTGGAGCAGGCATCAGCAGGCACCCCACTTAGGCCCACTTTCTTCAAGCACTCCTCATCAGACACTTCATTTCCTAGCAAGTAAAACAAACACTGGGTGAGAATTTAAGTTCTAAAAATGCAAAGAGCAGCCAGTAAGTAATTCTGGTAGCTTCAGTGAGACCTCAAGCACTGCATATAAGAATACCATAGATTAGGTGGAACAAATATGTTAAAGTATTTACAAGTGTACTTGAGGTCTAGGGTTTTTCCCTTAAACAATTCAAAATCAACTCTTATCAGTTAAAGATTATAATTTCTGATTGTATGCATATTAGAATTATGAGAAATTCTGTATGTAAATTATGAATTATCTAAACGTTTTATTAAAAAAAAATCCCAAACACATACAAGAACCCCAAGTTCATGTGGAATGATTATCAATGTTTTGGATCACTTATCAATGTTTTTCTCTTTGCGCCATCCCTTAGTTTTTTAGAGAGAGGCCTAGGAAGGAATTCCTAGACATCATGTCTTACCCCAAAGCTTCAGCATCTACCTCTAACAAAGATCTCTAACAGGTAAGTCTATTTCTTAAAAAGGTGAGACAATATCAACAAACTAACAAAATCCACAATTCCTTAGTATCATCTTGGGCACCTGGGTGGCTTGGGGGTTAATGGGGTTATATGCTTTGGCTCACGTCATGACCCTAGGGTCCTGGGATGGAGACCCACGTCTGGCTCCCTGCTCAGCTGGGAGTCTGCTTCTCCCTCTCCCACTTATGTTCTCTCTCAAATAAATAAATATATAAATCTTAAAAAAACTATCATCTAGTAACTTAGTATGTGCTCAAATACCCCCGCTGTCTCAAATTTTCTTTTTTATAGTCTGTAACAGTTCTCATTGATTATTCATTGAAGAATTACCATCACACTAACAAAACTACACCCTTTCTCCACCTGCCCTGCTCTGCTCTCCCCCTTTCTGTTTTGTGTTGATAGGATGAATTTCAGAAGCACCCAGTACCTCATATTCTCCATTCTGAGTATAGTTATTATTATACCATAGATCAACTACTAATAATAAAAGGCTTGTTAAAAAGAGTCTGTTTTAAATCTGTTCCACATTTATTTAGCAAAAATTTTTAATGATTAAATGTATTGAATTTTTTTTCATTGAAAGATGATGAAAATTCAAGTATTTTGATCTACGTATAATCTACCCCTGAAACTAAGCTATGTTTTGTAAAATTTACCTATGTAAGTGTTGATATTTTTTTTTCCCAGTGTTCCAAGATTCATTCCCCATTCCCCACACCCAGTGTTCCACGCTTTAGGTGTCCCCAGTACCCACCACCAGGCTCTCCCATCCCTCCACCCCCATCCCTCCAAGTCCCTCAGTTTGTTTCTGTGTCCAAAGTCTCTGTTGTTTCGTTTCTCTCCCTGGATTACCCTACTTCCCATTTACTTTCCTTCTCCCACTGTCCTCCAGGTTACCCCTCATGCACCGCAAGTAAGTGAAACCATAAGAATACATTTTCATACATTTATGTGACCCATGCAAAATAGTGCTACGATCTTAAATTAAAATTTGGAGTCTATTCTCTATTTTCTTGTTTCCTAGCCTTTGCTTTTTAGTTTTTTTTTTTTTAATGTTCTATAAGTAATGTATATTCTTGGTAGAAACATTTGTTTTAAAATCAAGGCAAAAACCGTATCAATATCATCCTAATTACCACTATTCATGGATAATCACTGTATTGTGGCATATGCAGTTGCATGATTTTACTGATATAAGTGATACACACTATTATTACTACCTGCAGGCACTATATTAGACAATCTGTATTTTCAATTTTCTTTCCAATAGCCTTATAAAGTTTGATTTGCGTTTCTACTGTAAATAGGCAAACCAAGGCTTGGAGAAGCTCACTAGGGTTGCAAAGATACTTAGTACACCTGGAATTTGTTGTATCTGTCACTAAAATTGTTTTCTCCTTACAAAAACTTGATCTTTTTCTATCAAGGGCTCTGTCGTCTTCTCCACTGAATCTTCACATGCTGTTCAAAGGCTATTCCTGAAGTCCTCAGATGACTTGCTCTTAAAGCATTCCTGTGCTGCCTCTTTTGAGGCCCATATTACGCTTGTAACTACTTATAGATATGGCTTATGTCATATGTATTTCAATAACTTGTCACCTTTAATATCTAAAATGTAGACATGAGACTGCAAGCTCGGTAGGCAGTAAGTCCCAGCAACTGACTCCCAGCCTGGAGATAGTGTATCTTCTAAATGCCACTATGAAAACCTTGTGATAACTGACCCTGTCAAGACAGATTTCATGGTTGCAGAGCATTCCATTTTGTGGATGTTCTATGTCTGCAGGATATTTAAGTGGGCTCTTTTTTTTTCTTCATTTTTTACATATTTGTCCAACTTCCTTCCTGGAACTGGAACTGAAGAGTTAATACTAGGGACATTTAGTAAAGCAAACATCATCCAGAGTGTACTTCCTGCATATCAGGAATCTGCTAAGTGCTTTACCCAGACTATCTCATTGCTTCCTACAACAGTCCTAGCACACAGGTACTCTTGACCTTTCCAGTTTCCAGGGGAGGAAATGTAGGCTCCTCTTACCAACGCTGACCAGTCAGGTGTGGTCTGACTCCAGAGCACTTGTCAGTAATCATTCTACTAGGATACAACTGATACATGTTATCAAACTAACCACCAGAAAGGACATCCCACTTCAGTACTTTCCTAGGTACTGTAGAGAGTTCCTATTTCTCCACAATTATGCCAATCTTGGGAACTTTCTTATTTCCCTATTTCTTAAAAAAAAAAAAAGGAAGAAAAGAAAAACAAAAATCCTGGCCCACTTTATGATGGCTGAATAATAAGATACCAACCAAGATAAGCCACTTCTTTCCAGCACAGGCCCATTTCTTTTCTCCACTCATCCAGAACCGCCAGCTTGTCTGGTACGTTGACTTCCATTTTGCAATCCAGTTTTAAGGAAGACAGTGTCTGCTTTGAACAGGCCCTTTCTGAGATTAACCTCACCTTAAAAAATAAAAAAAGTAAAAGAAAGAAAGAAAAAAAAGAAAGGCAAAATGAGAAAATAAAGAAAACAAGTATTTCCTGATACAATAATACCTGGCAAGTAATGGGAGTCACAGATGAGTAAAGGACCAATCAAGTAAAATCAACTGATATTTTAAGATGATGAATCTTTACATTTTCTAATAGTCCAATAATGGTAAAACATACTGTTTTCCACAGTGAGAAGGATCCTATCTGCTGTTTAAAAGATATACACTGTCTGATACTAACCTAAGATTCTCCTACAATTCGACCAATCCAGAGGAAGTCTACAATTTGTCGTTTGTGCTGCTTAGGAACACACACTTAAGATTTCTAGAGAACTAATAAGAAATTATCTTAGCTTTCTGATACCTGTTTTTTACTAAACTTTCCTTGTTGAAAAATCCTATTGGAATTACTAGATAGTTCCTATTTAAAAACAGTATGTTTTACTTACTGAATAAACAGGAAATATTATTTGCTGATTGACAAATTCCTAATTTTAAGACAAAAAGTATGACAGTTTTCTAGGCATGTGAAGGCTAAATTTCAGATATTTTAATAGACAATACTAAAAATTTAAATCTATTTCCCTCACATGTTCTTTGACCCTGAATTATCATCTTAAACAAACATCACTATATTCAGGGGGCACATACCTCAATACCACTTTTCTTTAATAAACTTATCCCAATAGCATCTTTTACATCATAAGATATTATTTCTTTTTGGTCTCCTGATACATAAATGTGGCCATTGGTGAGACATCCATCAATATTGCAAACCAAAAGTTTTATCTCCTTAAGCTTCTCCTTGCCAAAATAGCCATATCTAAAAGAAACCAAAATAGACCTCTGAGTACAAATGCAATACTAATCACTCCCTCTCAACTGGCTAACACCAGTAAACTTAATAACCATTCCCACTCAATTACTCAAACATTACCCTTCACATTTACGTAACATATACAGTTCAACTTCCAGTGCAAGGCCTTTGAGTAGAGTGGTCTAACCAGACTATGTGTTTCTCAACTTATTGAATAAACCATCTGTAGGCATATTATGTGTATGTTTTCCTCACATGAATAGACTAATTATAAAGACCCTAAAATGGAGTATCAAAAATTAGTGTCCAGAAAATTACACATACCTACTAAGAGTATGTCAGGATCTAGTGCAAAGGCTGTACAAATCTTGTTTTTACCTTAATACTCTTTGTTCTGCAATAGGCCAATCAATATCCACATCTATATCCACACTGTGCTCAGCTCGCATTTCGTAGTATGCCATTTTTCCACCCTAAAGATTGTATAAATGCCATCAGTACTGTTTTTAACTTTTATTCACAATACCAGAAAGTCTACTATAATCAGAACAATGAATTCATTTCTACAATACTGAAAAAAATAAATAACCCAGTAAAATGAATTCTACTCAACAAATAATTTTTTTGAGGGCAAACGTTTGTTTCTTATATATTATAAACCATATGCCATAATATTTTTCAAATTCTATCTACACAGGGCAAGCTTCCCCCCTTTTCTTTTCTTTTTTTTAAAGATTTTATTTATTTGACAGAGAGAAACACAGCCAGAGGGGGAACACAAGCAGCGGGAGTGAGAGAGGAAGAAGCAGGCTTCCTGCCGAGCAGGGAGCCCGATGTGGGACTCAATCCCGGATCTCTGGGATCATGACCTGAGCCGAAGGCAGTTGCCTAACCAACTGAGCCACCCAGGCGTCCCTCAGCTTCTCATTTTTAAGTAGATTTCTATTTTAAGACTGAAAAAAGCAGAAATACCCATTTTCCAATATTCTGACAAAGAATTTTCTAGAAATCCCCTTATTTCCTTCTCCTGATAGTCTCTCCCATCATCATCCAAAGCAGTATAAAGATTTTCAGAACTTACGTTCCAATTTGCAACTAAGTGGCAAGATAGGGAGGAAAAATAACTGTGGTATCTATTGTAAAGAATTGTCTTAGATCCCTGAACTCCAGGTGGGAGTGAACATTAATTGTTTGGATCACATGTGGGCAAAGGGAGGGACAATTTCCTGATCCTGGGGTCTGGGGACATAGGGGGTAGGCCTTTCCTATGACAGTGACAATCTGAATATGAAAATCAATTACTGGAAAATTTCATTTTTTAGAATTGTTAGTCTCTTCATAAATATTATGATGAGATAGTTCATTGTTCTCCACACTTTAGGAAAGGGTCAAATAAACCGTTCCCTTAGCGAAGAGTTTGGAAAGGGTGCTATCTACATGTGTCAAACCTAATTTTCCTGAATACTCAAACTTAACTACACAGTCTACAGTTTGCCTATATACTACCAGAAGACTATAAAAATCCTTTTACCTCAGAGCATAAGTCACATTAGAATTTTTACTACAGCGAGTAGAGGGCTTTTTTTAAATGCTAATTTTGAGTAACATAAGGACCTGAATCCAAATCCCAACAGTACCACTTCTACCTGTTTATTCCCAAGCCAATTACTTCTTTTCAAAGCCATTCCCTTCTCTATAAAATTGGACCAAGAATGTCTACTTTATTCCACTGCCATGCAGATTACATGAAATACCCTATATCAAGTGTTTTGTACAGTCTCTGGTACATAGTAAGGGCTGAATAAAGAACTGCTATTAACTAAAAGGAACAACTAGTAGATGGTTACACCTACATAGGCTCTAAAGATATGAAAGACAGGGTGCCTCGGTGGCTCAGTGGGTTAAAGCCTCTGCCTTTGGTTCAGGTCATGATCTCAGGTTCCTGGGATTGAGCCCGCATAGGGCTCTCTGCTCAGCAGGGAGCCTGCTTCTTCCTCTCTCTCTGTCTGCCTCTCTGCCTGCTTGTGATCTCTCTGTCAAATAAATAAAGTCTTTAAAAAAAAAAAGATGTGAAAGACATCCAACCCTCTTATTTTAAAACAACGGCAATGAGATTCAGAACAGGTAAAATGTATATTCAAAGCCACATAGTAGAGATAGAGAACTATAATCTGGCTTTCCTGACACCCAGACTGGTGATCTTCCACATCTATTATGGTTTTTTGTCTTTTTAAAAGCAATACATTTTTATTCAATGGTACAACCAAAACCTGACAGTAACAAACCATGGATTAAAAACAGAATTTTGAATGGAATAAAATGAAAATCAGGACATGTGTACAACATTCAATATCTGACTCATTTCTTAGCTGTAGCAGAATTCCTTGCCTGTTTACTGAAAGGATTCCAAAGATCAGTTTATTGTAAGTACACAGAATGTATGCCTCAGATGATAAATCTTATCAGTTATTGCCTTTCTTCTGGTAAGAAGTCATAAAGGAACTGATACTTTCCTTTATGAACTATACATATCTTCCTTAGAACTGAGGTATACACATAAAAAGGTTTAGAAGACTTTTGCAAAATGAAGGCACAAACCTGTAAATAACCCATCTCTATCAAATGTCTTTTAGCAAAATAAAATGAGCCATTTTCATATAATTCTCCATCCCAGTCTTGTCGACGAGGTCGTTTGGCTGGATTCAAATTCAGAGGCTCAGTCACTTCACGAACTAAAAGCAAAAAGCTATGGTCAGTCTGTATTGCTTTGAATACTAAGAATTCATTTAGTAGTTTTTAAAAAAATAAACTGAAGTAAAATATTTTTCTATTGCGATAAATAAATGGATTTTTAAAGGAACAAAATCACTAATGATGATGATTTCTCTTTGGTAATATTATTTAATAGTTATCTAATCATAGAAAAATAAAGTATTTTATGGAGGAATTCTGAATAATTGAGATTTTAAGGCATTTTTAAAAATACAAGGTTCTGGAAGGACATCAAGGCAACATTAAGGCAGCTTCAAAGTGTGTGAACTTGTCATAAAATATCCTCATTTGAATATTTTAATATATTTCTCATTATTTGCTTCTATAGAAATACGATGTATGTGTTTATACAGTGTGGCTGAGAAATTTCAGAGAATTATTACAGAAAACTGAAGATTTCCTCATTAAATTATTGAGACTTTTATATTGATAAAAATGTTTGTATATTATATATTCTTACCAGGAACTTAAAAATATACTAAGCATAATAATAAATAATATTTGCTTATTACTATCCTTGGTAATGAAGGCTCAGCAATATCAACATTAGTGGTTTATAATACGGTATAATAAACGAAGCCTTCAGTACTGGTAAATTGGGATCCTTTTGTCTTTTCACTGTATTTTTGCCAAAACTGTGCTTATGGATGTGTATTGACATGCATACATAATTCTGTGTGTGTGTGTTTAAAGCTAGTGATTATTCAGAATCTTTTTGATTCTACTTTTGGCCATCACTTATGTGAGTAATGGCTTCTAGAAATAACTTCTACTTACTTCCCTAACTAAACCATCCTCTTTTAAATTCTAATCCATCAATGTTCGATATCAGCCAGGAAAAATACTCAGCAAATATACACTGAATAGCCACATATGGTATAGTTTTACAGGCACTGGATACATAGCAGTGAATACAATTCTTCCCACTTTCATGGAGTGTGCAATCTAGTGGTACAGACAGGCAATAAACAAACTAATTCAAGTGGTACTTTGAAGAAAATGAGAGGAACGAGTCTTTCCTAAGTGAACAAGGATCAGTGGCTGCTTTCTCTCTGGGAATATTTGCTCCATCTGTGGAAGAAGTGAAAGAAAGCTCAAACTTGGCATAAGGAGAAGGACTGTGAGGGTAAAGAGAAACCAGAAGAGTTTTTAATGGCCCTGTGGACTGGGATCACAGATTGGCTTCTATAAGAACCCAAACACAGAGCAAATTCTTCCCACCCACTTATTCCCCTGCAGGATGTGTGCTGAGTGAGCTGAGGCATAAGAAGCTAGGGATGGGCTGGAAGGCAGGGAGAGATCATTATAGTTCTGTGGGGCTTACATCCCAAAGTCCTGTTGGCCTGGGGTTATCAGCAATACATACAAGATCCATCTCCTGGAAAGACACCAGTGCTAAAAGGTAAAGTAACACTAAAGCTCAAACCCACCAGCACAACTCCTATTTAGATCAAAGCTCCATATCCTATCTGCCTGATAGAAGAAAGAATGTGCCCTCCCTGGAGGAAAATAATATATACAGACCCTTGAACAACACCGGGGTTGGGCTGCTAACCACTAACATGGTCATAAATCCCATATAACTTTTGATTCCCTCAAACCATAACTACTAAGAGCTTATTTTGACCAGAAGCCTTACCAATAACATAGTCATTTAACACACATTTTGAATATTTTATGTATTGTGTTGTTGCAATAAAATAAGCTAAAGAAAATGTTATTAAGAAAGTCATAAGGAAAATACATTTACAGTACTATACTGTGTTTATTGAAAAATGTGTGTGTAAGTGGATCTGTGCAGCTCCTATCCATGTTGTTCAAGGGTCAACTGTATTCCAGTCTCTATGTCAGACATGTGACAAAATATAAGTCATTATGAAGAAGCAGAAATACATTACCCATAACTAGAGAAAAGCAGTTATAGAAACAGACCTATAAATGACCCAAATGTCAGAGCCTGCAATCCAGGATTTTCAAGTAACTACCATAAATATGTCAGAGATATCAGAGGAGAAGATTTAAAAAGACAAAAAAATGGAGAATTTCAACAGAGAACAGAACTCTAAAAAATAACTCCAATGTACATTCCAGAATGGAAAACATATGTAACTGAAATAATTCACTGAACAGGACTTACAGTGCACTGGATAAATTAGAAGAAATGATCAATCAACTCAAATATGTCAACTGAAATTACTCAAGATGAAGCACAGAGAGAAAAATCAACAAATGATACAGAACAAACTGTTAGAGACATGTAGACCCCATAAAATTGTTTAAGACACACTTAAATCTGAGTTCCAGGAAGAGAGGAGAGAGAAAAATGTGGCAGAAGAAATATCTGGGGATAATAGCACAGAATTTTCCAAAATAATGACTTATATCAACCTAGAGATATGAGAAGTTCAGAGAATTCTAAAACGGATAAACACAACAAAACCCACAGTAACATAAATTGGAGTCAACTATGAAAAATTAAGATAAAGGGAAAAATCTTAAAAGCAGTCTGAAGGAAAAAAGACATTATATTTAGAGAAACAATGATCAGAATAATAGCTGATTTCTTTTAAGAAACAATGGATGGGGCGCCTGGTGGCTCAATCATTGAGCATCTGCCTTCAGCTCAGGTCATGATCCTGGAGACCCAGGATCGAGCCCCACATCGAGCCCCACATCGGGTTCCCTGCTCGGCGGGAAGCCTGCTTCTCCCTCTCTCACTCCGCCTGCTTGTGTTCCCTCTCTGGCTGTGTTTCTCTCTGTCAAATAAATAAATACAATCTTAAAAAAAAAAAAAAGAAACAACAGATGGAAGAAAATAATGAAATGACATGTTAATCATGCATCTTCAAAATAGTAACATCTTAAAAATGTAATCTTAAAATGCTGAAAGAAAAGGCAAAATTTTATATTCAATGAAAATGTTCATTGAATTCATTATATTCAATTGAAAATTTTATATTCAATGAAAATAACAAAATTTTATATTCAATGAAAATGCCCTTTAAAAATAAGGGTGAATTACAGACATTTTTAGACAGACAAAAGGGGAGAGGAGCTGTTACTAACATATGTACACTATAAGAAGCACATGTAAGTGGTTTGAAATGAAGAATAAAAAAAGATACAGAGGTGAAGAAAAATGACTATTTTAAAATAAAGTACCATTAACTGTTTAAAATAAACAGAACAACGTATCATGGCTCATAATATATACAGAAATAAGTTATGTGAAAATAATAATACAAAAGGCAGGGGCTAAAAAGAAATTTACTATTGTAAGGTTCTTAGTTTGTGAAAACACAAATTCAGATAGACAATAACAACCTAAGGGTGCAAGTATAATTTCTTGAGCAGGGCTGTCAAATAGAAATATAATGTGAGCCACACATATCAGTTTAAATTTTCTAATGGCTACAGTTTTAAAAAAGTAAAAAGTAAAATTAATTGTAATAATAGATTTTATTTAGCCCTAAATTAAAAGCATTTAAAATGTTTTAACATGTAATAAATGTAAGAATTATTAATGAGATATTGCATATACTTCTTTCACATTAATCTTAGAAATCCAATATGTATTTTATGCTTGATGCACATCTCAATTTGGACTAACTACTTTTCGAGTGCTAACAGTGCTAGAAACTACTATATTAAATGGTAAGGTTCTAGCATGATGACAATAAAGAATACAAAAGTTATACAATATAAAATTGAATAATTTTTCAAGTATTGATTAATCTAGTAGCGTTTTTAGTTGCTTTATAAACAAAGAACATAAGAACAGACTCACAAGAAATACCATTCTGGATTAGAACCACTGTTCATCAATAGCATTCTGTTTCATAGTGGTTCTAAGAAAACATATGACAAGACAAAGCTCTTGTCCCTAACATTCACTTCTCGATGTTAAAAGATATTTATTCAAATATATCTAATTTTCTTAAAAATACAGATCTAATTTTTATGGCTTTGGCTTTGTCATCTATTTAACATACGTATTTCTTGAACTTCTTGAACTTCAATCATATAGCATATAAAGCTCAATATTCAGTTTAACACTGGGTTTCCTTAATTTGCTAGAGAAATTTAAAAAGTCTTCCTAGAAATGATTTCCTCAGAGATAAGACTCTCTGAGACTTGGTAAATAAGTTCAAAGTTAAAATGTATAGCTTAACACAGAACCTGATACAGAGAATACAATAAATATTTACTGAATGAAATGAATCTTTAACTGTATTTACTGATGTATTTCATTGGTTTGGGTAACATTCATATTTTGAAATTGAAGAATCTTATTTTCAACCCTTCTTTATCCTCTTACTTGCTCTCTTCTTTGCACTGTCTCCAGTTTCATTTCATCTTCCTTACTGTCTCCTTGAAGTCACAAATAGGCAGCCTTCTTACACTCAACAGATGTCAAGGCACCTAACAGAAATCAAACTGCCTTTCCTTATGTACGTTACATTTACCTATTTGTTGGTCATCCCATTCTTTATTCCGTATTTTACTAGTTCATCTAGCTAGAAATCAGACTCCTGCTAAATACTATTAAAGTCTTCTTACATCAGAGTTACAAATTTGGGGAAGCAATTCCACAATTCATTCTTGAGGTCCTCCTGAACTTTTTGGTAGACTTCTATCCCCACGATCCCCTAATATGATTTATATGGAGTTTACCAAGCAAGTCTGGAACCAACATAGAAGTATTTCACATCTACAAAAAAGACATGCCTACCTCAAAAGGCAAATGGGTGTTAAAATGTCCATTTGTAAAAAGTAAAGCAAGGAATTTGGTCTGTCTTGCCTCAATAATCACATGATTTAGAACTGATATAAATGTCATTATCTGCTACAGTTAATTTAATAATCATGTGGTGCTCCCTTCATTCCTAAAGAATATTTACATATGAAAAAGCTGATTCTCCATAAAAGTTAAAATCAAGACTGATATAACATTACCTCCTTTCTGAATTTCACTCCATCGAAACTGATGGCGTCGCACAACAGAGAAAACAGAATCATATCCTTCTTCTCGAATCATTTCTGCAACTTTTTGAAGGTCAGTAGGATGTAAACATGGAGAAGTTGCTTGAATATTTCCTACAATGTCAACCTCTTAAAAAGACAAATGAAGAGGGCATCAAAGTTCTTTGCAAGGAATACAAAGTTGGAAATGACATAAAATTTTGAATGAACTATCAAATTCATACCATTGTGATAATTAAGAAATTCTATGATGGCATCTAGTGAGGTAGAGCTGTCTTTTGAAACTTCAGAACTTCTTCGATGAACTTGGGCACCAAATTGTTTGGCCACATTCTCAATTTCATCATGGTCTGTTGAAACCCATACACTGGATAGATATTAAAAAATAAATGTAACAAGCCAAATCATTAAAAGAAACCACTAAAGGTAAAAAGGAGCTCTGCAACCCCAAAACACAGCTCATACAATGTTAGCATAGCTTTTATACAATCAAAAAAAATTACAGATCTAACATAAAATTTAAAGAATTGTATTTTGTATATAAATATATTAAATGTTTGAATAAAAATATAGTACCAGATATAGTATTTGTTCACATATAAAAAAATCTGTATTCATATTGTCTTATGTCTTATATTATTTATATTAATATTATTTATGTAGCCCTAGATATAGTTTTATAAATTTAGGAAAAAAATGACACTTGGTATTTTTAAGGCTATTAAGGCTACTGGTAAATTAAGTAAAATAGAGGTTCAAATCTAAAGGAAATAAAGAAGATCCTGCTTTTTATTCCCCATTCAAATTCAAATTACTGGGTAAAGAATTGAATATACTTGTTAAGGAAAAAAAATGGATTTGTATTAGTCAAACCATGAAACTGAAAGAATTTCAAGCTTAGAAGCAAGGAAATGCTTAGATCAGGCTTCAAATTATCAGATAATCAAACTCTCGTTTTGCCAAAATGGGTATACTATAAATATATGAACACAGAATTGACGGAGTTACAGCCATTGACAATTACAGACATGGAGAACATGACTGGATGGGCTCTGGGAAGTTTAACTTAACTACAACTTCCATCGCAATTTACATGGTTCACTGTTTAGACTTTCTAAGATGACGACCATGGAAGAGATTATGCTGAGTGAAATAAGCCAAGTAGAGAAAGTCAAGTATCACATGGTTTCACTTACGTGTGGTGCATAAGGGGTAATATAGAAGACAGTAGGAGAAGGAAAGAAAATCAGAAGTAGGGTAATTCAGGGAGAGAAACGAAACATAAGAGACTTTGGACACAGAAACAAACTGAGGGACTTGGAGGGTGGGGGGATGGGAGGCCTGGTGGTGGGTACTGAGGGCACCTATTGTATAGAGCACTGGGTGTGGGGAAAGGGGAAAGAATGTTGAAACACTGGAAAAAAAATTTAAGTAACAATAAAAATAAATAAATTTTAAAAAAATGCTACTTTGGGGAAGCGTGCTAGTCTCTACTGAAGGTAAGTTCCCCACACTTTACAAATTCCCTCTGCTAGAAACAAAAGATGTGAATATTCCTCTAGTCACAATATTTATTAGTGATATTACACAAAGATAGTTTAATGACTTATAATCTTTAGCATATGCATTTTTTTTAATCACCTTTATTCAACATCTACTGGGGGTAAGAGGAACTGCATGTATCAGATGTCTATGCTTAACTGTCAAGAGTGAAAAGAAAGTGAGAAACTAAAAGAAAAAAAAAATTTTAAGGAGATGGATGTTTACTGAATACCAAAACAAATATTCTAACATCTCCAGATTTTGCTTATTAATTTCTGTCCTTCCCTGTAATATTTGTAGAAGGAAGATTTAAATCTAAAGATAAAGTCAATAATCCCCCTAAATTTTTTTTTTTTAAAACCTAGTGAACAAGAAAAGCCACTGGCTGGGGATCAGATGTCTCATATTTACTGTCAGTCTGTGCGAGGCAGAACACAAGCCCCTTCTTTCCCCCATCTTGAAATCTGAAATATTTGGGGGCAGATTTTCTACTGGAGAAATGTCATAGTCAAAGGTGCATAACAAAGGGAAGTGCCAATGAAAACCTAGTTTTAAAATAGAGATGGTGAAGGCAGGATGGTAAGATGGTAAATACAATAAGGAGTAAGCAGGAAACGCAAAAGAAATAGTCTTTTGACATCTAATTTATGTCACTAGTTGAAATAAGTTACTGAGGTCGTTTATTATCCTGATTTTCTGTAATGAAAATTCAACACCACAGGATTCAGTGATATTTCTGAAATGCTTGAAAGGTAAATACAAAAAAATAGAGGTTTTGGAAGAGGTTTGTTTTTCTTTCTTCACTTTATCATTCATTCATCTCTTCACTTCATGAAAGGTTTACTGAGTGCCTATTATGCTTCAGGTCTTACTTTGGACACTGGAGATATGTAGTCCATTTTCTTGAGAAACTTTCAGTTCCTAGCCAGTTGGTAGAGACAGAGGCCAACACAGTACTGTAATACTCCTTAAACCATCAAGGAAAGAGAGGTAAGGAAGCAACAGCTAACCTCTCTACAATGCTTTATTTTTACAAAGTATTTTTATAGTGCCTACTACATAACATGCTTAATCTATGTGTTAATAAATTAAACATTAAATGGTTAACATCATGGTATCTGAAGGAATGGGTTCAAATCCTAGTTCAACCACATGTTAGCTATATGACCTTAGGCAAAATCCGTCATCTCCCTAGGTCTCAGTTTTTAGTAAAGTGCAGGTGATTTAAAAAACAAAACAAAACAAAAACACCAGTGATGATAATAGTAATTACCTCATACCTTTGTTATAAGGATTAAATATAAACCACAAATTATTCAAAACAATAAAATAGGAATGGTAATAAAGACACACATACACGGTCTCATTTAATCCTCACACTGATTCTGTTGGAAGGAAAACTAAAGTTCCAAAGGTCTAAATGTCTAATTTATATGCATGAAAGTAGCATCTCATATGTAGACTTAAAATACAGTGAACATCATTTATTAAAAGGGTTATGTAAGTAAATGGTTTTCCTTTGGTTTACGGGAATCAGAAGAGGAAGGGCAAAAAGAAAGAGTGAGCAAGTGGATAAACAGGTCTAATAAAATGTAAAATCAAGTACAGAGTAAATGTCAAAGCCTAATGCGAATAGCTTTAGCCTCAAATGAAGTCATATTCCATCTAACAGGATGAACAGGAATATCAACCCTGACTCCTATGAATATTATTTCAAATCATAAAATGCCATTTTAAGGGTAACACAGCATAGGCTTATCATTGATCATAAATCCACACCCTACAAATGAAACTAAAGTTCATGGGTTTTTTTTCCACAAGTATGTTAGGTAACATTTACAAAATCAATTTGTTCTGAGGTTTACTAACACAGCACTGAACCACTGTTGAAATCAAGCTCTTACAGATTCACGTCTAACAATAACTTTTGTTTTTTTTAAAGATTTTATTTATTTGACAGAGAGAAACACAGCCAGAGAGGGAACACAAGCAGGGCGAGTGAGAGAGGGAGAAGCAGGCTTCCCGCCGAGCAGGGAGCCCGATGTGGGACTCGATCCCGAGTCTCTGGGATCATGACCTGAGCCGAAGGCAGTCGCTCAACCAACTGAGCCACCCAGGCGCCCTAACAATAACTTTTTACTAAACGAAAAAAATTGTCTTACCATTTTTCTCAACTGCTAACTATCCAAAGTAGTATGAAAAGTTAGCAACCCTGGAAGTATTGTTAGCTTTAACTCTAAGCAGGCCAGAAAAATCTGCCTCAATGAACAAATCATGGTTTTGAACAAAATAATCTCCTAAGCATCTTCTAACCCTGAAAAACACGACTGGGCAGTTGTAATTTTCTTCAATTCCTTCCTAGGGTAAATATTTAATTTAAAAGAAGAAAAGTAGAAGGTGAGGGGCAGCAAGGTTGCTCCAAACTTGGACCATAACATCAGAATAAATCAATTAAATCCAAACCAAGACATTTTAACTGAATTTCAATATATTAAGCATACCAAGATAATTAAGAGTACCTGCTCACAAGAACTCTTCAATCCAGTAGAGCAACAGTCATCCCAGGCCAAATCTGGTTCACAACCTGCCTGTTTTCCTAAATTCAGTGGAATACAGCTAAGCTCATTCACTTATGTATTGTTATGGCTACTTTCACAATGTATAACAGAGCTAAGCAATGGAGACAAAGTCTACAATATTTAGTATTTGGCCCTTTACAGAAAAGTTGGTGGACCCCTGAAATAAAGAATAAAGACATATTTCCATTAACTCTTCAAGGACAAAGCATGTTAGCATTAGAAAGAGTTCTGAAGATAATTAAAACTTTCCCATTTTACAAGTAAGGAAACTGTGGCTCATGGAAGAGATGAAGATTATAAAAACATTCAGTATGAGGGGGAAATGTCAAGGATAGATCACACCCTATATGGCAGACATATTCTAAGGGCTATATATACTACCTCATTTAATTCCCTCAGCAAGCCTATGAGGTGGATACTTAAGTCCATTCTGCAGATGAGGAAACTGAGGCACAGATATTAAGTGATTTACCCAAAGTTGCAGTTAACATGTGGTGAAGCGAGAATCCACAGTTTAACTCCAGGGTCTATGACCTTACCTCACTGCACAGTGCATGCACTAAAAGGAGGTCTGAACACTGCTGCTCTGTGCAGAAAACAAAGGCACAGTTACTTTCCATTGAGGGGATCACAAAAACTTGACTGAGGAAGTAGTGCTAGTCCCTTTTATTACTTTTTTAGTTGAACTTTGCAGAGCCCTGGAAAAGATGTCACATAGCAAACAGCTATGCAAACTAAACAGAGGAAAATCACTTTTACTATTCTAAGTTTGAGAAGGCAGAGTCAGATTGATTATGCTCATTTTGCTGGTTAAGGAAAATACTGGTTTTATTTTGTCTGATTATTATTAGTAGTATAGATGTCATAGGTGCCTTGAAGTAGAAAATATCATTCCAATTGTCAAAATGCTTACGCTAGTCTAGATGTACCAAATAAAACTGGTACGGAAAGGTTCTTAGGAATCATTTATGCTTTCATGGAATTTTGTACAAATGCATTTTAATAAATTGAAAACAGGAAAATCACTGCTTAATATATAACATATATTTTCCAATCATTTCACAGAAAAATCTCCTATGTCTGTTATAAGGCTATTTGCTGGGTTTTGACTCCCAGCATCTACTCTTTGGTAATCATATTCCAGTTTTTTTATGGCTGAAACTGTCGCACGGTACTTCATGGGGCATTCCATCACTGGCTCCAAGAGTGGAAGAGGCAGCTAAACTGTACCAACAGAAACAATGGGGATCCAAAGAGACTTTTTTTGGTTACACTTAAACCTGGAAGGAGTAAAATAAGGGGGGTGGACAAAGCTGGACACTAAAGCAGAAAGCACAGTTTTGATTTGTTAACTATGGCAATAGGGAAAAGAATCCAACAGACACTGAACTCAAATTCCCCAAAACAAAGGCTAGAGACTTCTTAAAGGCTGGAGTGCATTAAGGAGAAAATACTGCTAAGGAAAAGGCATTGCTAGGATGATAGAGGGGGTTAGTCCATGTGACTAGACCATCTGGGTTTGTTAACTGGTGCTTATCCAGAGGAGAAACACACTTCTAACTTTATGATGGGGGGCAAGGTACAAGTTGAAGTAAGGTGCCCATGGAATTTAGGCCCTTAATTCTCCCAGAGGGACTAAGAAGTAATGACAGTTATCTACTAGAATGTTTGCATTTCAAAGAGACACTTTTGGGTGGTAGATTTATGTTCCAAAGGCTGGAGAAGGGGTTTATAACTCTAAGCTTTCAAAAGCAGTTGTTCTGAGATGGGGTTCAGAGGCCATGTGCCTATCACCAGGTTGTCCCTGAAACAAAGAGTAAATTCTCCTGGCAGCATTGACATTTCTCAGCCTTTTTTTTTTTTTTTTTTTTGGAAGTGGTTTCTTTTTTTTTTAAGATTTTATTTATTTGACAGAGAAAGAGAGAGATCACAAGTAGGCAGAGAGACAAGAGGAAGCAGGCTCCCTGCTGAGCAGAGAGCCCGATGCGGGCTTCGATCCCAGGACCTCGATCATGACCTGAGCTGAAGGCAGAGGCTTTAACCCACTGAGCCACCCAGGCGCCCTCTCAGCCATTTTAAAGGGGGCTAAGGTCATCCTAGAAGTATGGCCTTGTGCTGCTGGAAACCATACTAGAGTATGGGCAAGTCGTTACATGCTGAGAGTTTTACAGTTTTCAGCACAATCACCTGACACCACGAATGGAGAACCCATCTAGAAGAACCAAGAAATGGGAGGATTCTGGTGACAGAGTGCACCATTCCCTTACCGTTTATTTTTCTTGAAAATATTATCACCATCAAATATAGTATACACTGTTTGTATATTGCCTGTCTCTCATTATAATGAAAGCTCCATGACACTAAGGACTGGCTCTTGCTACTGCTATCACCTCTGGTTAAGGACACAGTACAGCCACACAGTAGATGGTCAACAAATATTTGCTGAATGAATGAATCATTTTAGCCTTTGAATCTCATGTACCCAAAACAAGCCTTACCCTTTTTTGTTAAGCCAAACGGAAAGGGGTTTCCTGACATGCAACCAAAGAGTTGTGAGTTTTGTTCTAAATTTACTGTGAAAGTGATTTTTGATCTTTACTTCATTTCACAAAAATGGCATATCACTGTGGCCTGGATGCACCTTCTCTCAGTCTTTTTTTCCCCCATTGTGCACTCTTTGTAAAGGTGAAAAAATGCCCAAAAGTCTGTAAACCCCAAAAGGACAAGAACCATGTCATTTCATCTTGGTGTTTCCTTGGAATGTATGGCAGGAATTAGGGCTCAGTAAATGTTTACTGAATTGAACCAAATTCCCAAGGCTTTCCCTATCTTTCCTTTGCACACTTCCTATTACATTACTACATTAGTGTTATCTTCTGGGTGCCTACTTCTATTTACCTTGCTCCACTCAGGGCTTCCCTTGGATTAAAACATTAAGAAAATTAGTAAATTCATACTTTTGGAGTATCTTCCTTTCAACAAGACTAGTTAAATGAAAATCATATACCCATATATTAATGTGGGCAATTAATATGCTCCTAAAACAATCACCTGTTTAAGAACCAAAACCCAATCAGAAAGTTAAAATAATTTACTTCCCACAGTAACAAATTCAAGCATAATTAAGGTGAAATTACTATGTGTAAACTCTTTTCTGGCACAAAATTCTATCTGTTCTTTTATGAATATCAGCTTGTCACTTCTGATCAAAATGGCATATGGCAATGTCTCTGAATGATGCACAATTAAAACTGTCTTTAGGGCAGACAAAGTTCCAAAGATAAAATGAAACCGTTTATAAGCGTATAACAGAACAGCCTGCTGTACGTTTTCTATCTCTTACCTATGTACAAATGTACGTAGTTTTCTAGATTGTGCTGACTCACAGGCAGATAGCTTGGAGTATTTTGCAAAGGTCAGAAAGGGATCTCCAAGCTGGGCTTGACACTAGAAAGCCTTGACACCTCACTCCATTCATGAACCTGATGCCTCCCTAATCGATCGGCACCAAGTGGTTATCACAGACTGAGCAACAGAGGAACCCCAATGGCCTCTGTCTACAAGAGTTCACATATTGCCACAGACGTTTCGGAGGGGTGGCCTCCTTTACTTTACCGCGTGAGGTCAACCAGGGCGTTGGAGATGGCTGAAAAGGGGGCAACCTCCCCTTTGACGGACGGCATGCTCAAGGGCAGGGACAGGTACTGTCCCAGGTCAAGACTAAGAACAGTGACACAACAAGGAAGAAGCTGGAGCACTTCCTCCCTGCGTTCTCCACCGGGGCCCCACACCCCAGATCTTGCAAACCCCTTCCAAGAGCGATTGCCCTGGGAGCCCCAGCCCTTCCAGCTGCCCGGCTCCCCGTCCGGACCCCCACCCAGGCCGCGCCGCCCACTCTCGCACATGCGCACCTCTGGAAGACCCCCGAGTCCAGGGCCGCACGCAGGACCCAGCCAATAAGCGGGACCCCCGCCAGATGCTTAATGTTCTTCAGGGGGATGCCCTTGCTGCCGCCCCGGGCCAGAATTAGGGCCGCCAGGTGCGGGGGCTTCTCCACGCCTCGGCCCTGGCCTCCGCGGGAGTTGCGCTGCAGCTTCGGCGGCCGGCCCCGGGAGGGCCGCCCCCGCGGGTTGGACACGGAGGTGGCGGCCCCCTTCTCCACCGAGTCCATCTTCCTCCCACGCCTTCTCCCCAGCTTCTCCACATCCGGGAGTTCTTCCCTCGCCACCTCAGCTCGGCGCCGCCCGATCTCCCCGCCCGTGCACTCGCGGGGGTGGCTGTTCCCGGCTCTGGCCCCGCCCCCTACACGGCCCGCCCCTCCGTGGGGCACGCCGGGAATTGTAGTCCACAACCGTATCGCCTGGGTCGCGTAGACGGAGTAGGCTTTGGCAGAGCGACCCCAAACCTACGCCTGGCGCTGAGAGTCTGGGAATAACTGGAAAGAAATGTAGCTTCTGGAGGGATGGGGTGGATAGTATACGGAGATTTCTAAACTGGGCAACATAGATTACAGATTTTTTTTGGTAAAGAACTTTCTCACTTAAGTAATGGGGGAAAGTGGTGGGTTTTCAACTACACACTTCCATGCACCCTAAGACGAATCAATCTTATATTTAAAAATTATAATTGTATATTTTTTCTGACTCTATTTCTAAAAGATTACCTCATTCAGATGTCCTCCAGCACCTTAAATTCACCATTAAAAAAACCTCAATTCCCCATATGGGTTCAAACTGCTCCTACATCAGCATTTTCTATCAACATCACTGAACATCTAGCATTGAAAATGGCGAAGTCAACCTTGAATATTCCCCTACAGTGTAGAATCACTTCTCGTTTTTTCTTTTTTGTTGTTGTTATTTTGTTTTATTTGCTATAAGTCTTTTCCTTTTAGAAATTATTACCTCTCTTATCTGATGGAGGTTTCACTCACATCTTCTGCGTTGCAGAGGTGGGTGTGTGTCCCAAGTGGTGGGTATAGTATCTCATCTTCCTGAACACAGCTGTGGTCTAGGGACAGGCACGGGACCAAGCAGAGCCCTTTGAAATCCTTCCCAGAGAGTCTGGGGAAGAAAGGATCTTTCTCTTGCTGAGTTTTTGAGTACTAAGAACACTATAAATCTGACTCCTTGTGGCAGGATGAGGGAGGGGGAATAGAGGGGTTTGCTATTTGGAAATGGGCTGGGACATAGGAAAAAAGCAGTGCTGAGACAGGCAGGAAGAAGAGAAAAAGAGCCCTGATGGTATCATTTAAACCTCTTGATCCACCAAGAAGTTCAAAGGCATATATACACATGCATTCACAATCTCTTTTTCATAGATTTTTGGGAAAGCGTTCTCTGACCTAACACACATTTTGTCTTTCACCACTTTTGCAAACCTGCATCTAGAAATAGAGAGTCTCCTTGTGTAGTAGAGATTAACACATCCAGAAGGCATGGGACATGGTATTGTTTCTTTTCAAGGAGGGTAAAAGGCCCTTATGTTTCTTAGGCCTTGGCCCTTTTGGAAAGGAAGAGAAAAAGCCTCTCGTGTTTTAGGTCTTAGGAGAGGCACTAGAAACTTCACATCCCGTTGCCTGTGAGGTAGCTGATGGACCAACTCTTGCTGGGACTGGTTTAGGAAGAAAGTGCTGTGCTGGCTGATATGGAAAAGGATGACCATGGACAGATATCAGTGCAGGCCTGGAGGAGGGAGATATGCTCCAAGAACCATCGCAGAGCTCTAGGCCAAATGATCAGTTTGTGCTCCCCCACATGCTATTGTGCTTTGGAGACAACAATACCAATTTTTTTTTATGGTAACTATGTGAGAAGGACATCTACTGCTTCTTACACACCAAATCTCTTTTTTCCTCTCTACCTCAGTAACAACCTTAGCTCCTCCTAATAATTCAGTTGCCATTCTCCACAGTGCTTCCCTCAAGACCCATAAATCCTACTGGGTCACCAACACCTCAGTAGAGGGCCTCAGGCACACTGGTGTCCTCCAAGCTGGGGACAGAGCAAGGGCTACCAATTTTACTTATCAAAGGGATTATAGTGATTTGCTTCAGGAGAGGGACTGTTCCTTCTTTGTAATCACATCTAGAACAATGTGTGGTTCAGAGTCTGTGTTCAGCAAATGTCAGTGACCTGCATTTCATATTACTTTTCCAGTCTCTGCCCACACATACTTTTGTTTCTAGTTGCAATGTTATGAGAATAAATCATTTTGTATTCTTTGTATTGTTACAGTACAATTTTGGTTTGACTTGAGAACTGGCTGATTTCAGAGAGAGAGGGAGACAGTGAGAGAGAGAGACAGACAGACAGACAGACAGACAGGATGGTAATAAAAGTGGAAAAAAATTCATCTAGTTCCAAATATGGCACATGGAATTTTGATACATTTTATTTCAGTAAAATCAGAGTATACTTATTTAATGTATTTTTCTTCTGTGTAATCAATGGGCATAAATTTTCAGCTAAGCAAAATGAATAAACTCTAGGGATCTGCTGTACAACATTGTACCTACAGTCAACAATAATGTATCACGCACTTAAAATTTTAAGACAATACACTTCATGTAAGTGTTCTTATGACAATACATTTTTTTTAAAAGGGAAAGAATGTGCCAAGAAAAAAGAAATGTTAGCTTGTCTTTGGATTAGTTGGGAAGAATAAAAATAAACCACCCTCAAAGCAAATATTCGGATTCATCCTTCCTTTAGAGATGAGTGTGAAGTGTTGCTGCCAAATAATAATTCATTCATATTTATAGTAAGAATATATTTTCATATTGACTCTTGTTTTATCGTTCTGTATATGAACATACTCGATGCACAGTAGAGTCCTTTTGTTCATTCTGTTCATTCCATTCCATATGAGGGCTGTGCTACACGTTCAGGATACCAGAGAGAGATGATCAAGATGCAGAGTGTGGAATTCTGTGGGGGGAGGGGACAGCAAACTCAGTGGAGTGTATTGTGTAGGGATGGAAGTGTATGTGTTGAGGTAGGCCAGCACAAGGAAGAAGTCTATAGGTGTGACATTTCTGTTGGCTGAGATAACTCTTGAAATACCCTTAAAGTGTAAGAATGTTCTAGGCCGAGGGAACAGCATTGTGGGAGGCACAGAGGAGTGAAGCAGCATGACAAACTGGGACACTTCAAGTAGGTCACTATAATTGGGGCACATGATATTTGTTGGTTAGTGGCAAACCAGGAGAATAGAGAAGAACAGGTGGACTAGATTACTGTACAGAAAGGTATTTTGGGCAAGTTTTGTCAAGGAAGTTACAGAGAGCAGGGAAATGACATAATTGACTTCATTCATTCTTTCAACAAATCACTAGTGCATGACGACTGTGCATCGGGTACTTTTTGGGGCACTGGAAAAATACATTGAAGATGATGAAAAGTGCTCAATATCTGAATATATCTCAAAAGTACAATTAATAGGATTTGCTGACAGACAGCAGGATGTTTGGCCTGACCCTTAGCAGAAGGAAGCTGCTATTAACTGAGATGGAAAAGACTACAAAAGGACCAGTTTAGAGGACAGAACTAGGAATTCTGTTCTGCAAATGTCATGTATGAAACACATATCAGACATTCAAGAGATATAAAAGGGGCTATTGAATATATGGCCTGGAGTTCACAGGAGAGGTATAGGAGATAAGTATAACTTTGGAGTCATCAGCACACAGGTAATATAGAAAGCAATAATACTAGATGACATAAAGCAGGCAATAGTAGATAGAAAAGAAAAGGATCGAGAGGAAAAAGAGGATATAAGCTAAAATGAAAAGTTGGTAGAGAAGAATCCCAAAGACTGAGCCTAGAAGACCTCTACCATGTAGGAGTTCAGGTCACGAAAAGGAGACAACAAAAGATACAGAATGGCCAAATTTGAAAAGGGAAACCAGTGTGAAAGCCTGAAGTCTAAATGAATAAAAGTGTCATAGGAGGAAAGAGTGGTCAATTGTGTTAAATGCTATGATGGCCATATAATCAGAGGCTGTTCTATTTAGCAGTTTAGTGTCCTTAGTAATTTTAAGGACCACGGGCCCACCAGCTTGGTGGTGGCAAGCCTGTGTGATTGGAATGGGTGAAAGAGGGCATGGGAGGAGGGGAAGTGGAGATTGTGAGTATAGGCACCTAAAGAGATTTGGCCCTTGGGGCGCTTGGGTGGCTCAGTTGGTTACCGACTGCCTTCAGCTCAGGGGCCCTTCTGTCCCAGTTGTTAGTCAGCTCTTGGCAGGACCCCTCAGTCCCAGGCAGGTGTATGTAACTAAACTCCCACCTCAGACACTAGTTAAATTCATTTAGCAGGTGCTTCTTCTGTCACTGTGTAGGTTAGTTTAACCTGAATAAAAGCTGTAAAAGGGGTATCATGTGGCACCACCTGCTGGTGACAGCCATGTATAAATTTCAGTTTGGCTTAGGTGGGACCATTTTTTTAATGTTGGAGTTAATTGAGATATTATAAATATGCCTCACCCATAATCTAACTCATAATAAAAGATTGGCAAATGGTAACTAATTCACCATCACATTTTTAAAATGTTGTTTAATCTTGTCAGTAAGTGGGTAGGAATAAACTCATACCAGCATCTGAACCTATTGGTCAGTCGGTCTCCAGACAAGGATGCAAGAATCCCATTCCTGGATGAATTCCCCTTTCCTAATTTCTTTGAATCACAAGTGCTGTCTTACATTTTCCCATGAAAATGGAAGTCCTGGCTGTCACTTACATTTGCAGTTGCTAAAGACCCACACCCCTGGAAGACTTTACCTCTGTTGCTGAAGCAAAGGAACACTTTGTAGCTTGATTTTTAATGTACAGATTTTTACAGAGTTATAATTATAATATATATGCAATTTTATATTATTTTAATTAATGTATATTGCATTACAAACTCTTTAAACTTATTGTAAACATTGTTTAAACTCAGTTTACTTTTTTATTTTTATTTTTTAGATTGATTTATTTATTTGAGAGAGAGAGAGAGCAACCAAGAGGGGAGGAGGAAGAGGGAGAGAGAGTCCTGAAGCAGATACCCACTGAGCATGGAGCCTAATATGAGGCTCCATCCCAGAACCCTGAGATTATTACCTGAGCTGAAATCAAGAGTTACTGTTCAACCAACTGAGCCATTCAAGCACAAGTAAAATTACTTTAAATTGACAGTATATAATGTATTTCACAATTCTTATTGCTAAACATTTTTATATAAGGTAAAAATCCCTAATAACTTTGCATATAAATTTGTAATTATGTAGGTGATAGTTCCTGGAACAGACTTCTAGAAATGAAATTACTTGGTCAAAATGTACTGATTATCTTCCTTTGAATCCAAATTAAACTTCCGTGCTATCTGAGTATGCTGGCAGGCAACTAACTAGTTATGTTTAAGTTGTCTCTTGCTGTATAATAAATTACCCTAAAATATAGCAGCTTAAAACTACAAATTCTTATATCTCACAATTTCTGATGGTCAAAGAGCTAGTGGTTCTGGCCCTGAGATTCTCGTGAGGTTTCAGTCAAGATCTCAGATGCAGCCACAGTCATCTCAGGGCTTGATAAGAACTAGAGAATCCAATTCCAAGATGGTTCACCACCATGGCTGTTGACAGGCCTCTGTTCCATGTGGCTATTCGACCAAGGGCCTTAGGTCTTCACTGACTGTTGACTAAAGGCCTCCCTCAGATCCTTGCCATATGACTCTCTCCATGGAACAACTCACAGTATGGTAACTGGCTTCCCCAGTGCAAGTGATTCAAGAGAGAGTGGGAAACAGAGAAACTAAGATGGAAACCAGTGTCAGTATTGCACACGGTCACTTTTGTTCCATTCTATTTGTTAAAAGTGAGTCAGTAAGTCCAGCCCACACTTAGGAGGGAAATTGGGCTCTACTTTTAGGAGGGGTGGCACATCAAAGAATTTATGGCTGTAATTTTAAAATCACTGTAACCTAGGAGTTGAGCTTTCCTTCCTCCCTCCCTTCTCCCCATTTTCTTTTTTACTTGCTGAAGAAAGGACGAGGGAGTCCACCTTGACCTGATTCCTGAGAAAGATCCCCAGAAGACTAGATTAATAGCTTCCAAATAAGCAATAAATTGGTAGAATTTTCTTAATCTATGATGGAACAAATATGGTCTTCAAATCATAGGTATTCTGAGATAGTGCAATGATAGTTCCTAAAAGGGTGAAATCTCAGTTGTGGTGAGACCCTATTCCTGGCACATAACACAAGATGCACACTCCTTGACCAGAGATAATAAACAGAGTGAAAGAATCCTGAATAAGAGGACTTCCACAGTAAACAAAATTGTTAGTGGCCTGGTGTTTGTGGCCTTAAAATTATTAAGATTTGATTTGACATTTGATACCTGGGATGAACATACCCATTTTTGAACATATCCATTTTTTATCAAAATAAATGATTTAAAAAAATAGATTTGTTAATGCTAGAGAACTTAACCCAGAAAGCAGAGTGGAAAGGAACTACAGAAAATAAACTTGAAAACTCCAGTGGAGCAGTGAGTGAGAAAAAGGTTAATCTTCAAGGAAATGTTACTGTGGAAAGTTGGATTATTATTATTTGTAAGACTTGAAGGACTCATTGGACCCTTTTCTGCCTCTCCCTGTCAAACTCTAACTGGTAATGATTTAGGAGGAAAAAGGAAGGGAGGTATCTCAGAATACTGATCTCAGAGCTGGGAGGGCCTTTAGCTACTTCAGTCTAAGAATTCTATGGAAGAAGGTATGCCGAGATGGTTTAGTTAAGTGTCTGCCTTCAGCTCGGGTCATGATTCCAGGGTCCTGGGATTGAGTCTGGCACCCAACTCCCTGCTCAGCAGGAAGCTTGCTTCTCTCTCTCCCACTCCCCCTGCTTGTGTTCCCTCTCACTGTGTCTCTGTCAAGCAAATAAATAAAATCTTAAAAAAAAAAAAAAAAGAACTCTGTGGGAAAAGTTGCCAGGGTGTGGCCTGGAGGTAGTACAGCTACTTGGGTTATTAACATCAGATAAAGACCTGTTCACAATTAGAGAACCCCTGGGCAGAATACCAGGTCTTTATGGGCACACATAACCATTGTTCTGTGACTGGCATAGAATTGAAAGTGGGGGGAAGCAGTTCAGCTGTAACTGACAGGGGAGCCATCTTTTGTTACAGAGCATGTCAGGGTGGGTCAGGAAGCAACCAGGATTTAGTGTTCCATAAAATTGTGGAACTGGCCTTTCAAAGACCACATTTACATCCAAAAAAACAAGAGAAGTTTCTAACACTGGAAGGAGAAGCTTCTAGAACAATACTCTGCAATGTGGTGAATTAAAAATGCCCACCACTTTGGTGTTAGTGGAAAATGGCCCTTTTCTACAGGAATGTATTCATAATCATAGTTAACATTTATTGAGAACTCGTGTGTCATGGAAACTGCTGAATCTTTGCATGCATTATTTCATTTCATCCTTATTGACCCTTGACCACTTAACATCACCTCTGATTGAAGATAATAAAACTGACCCTTACTGAGCTCTCCAAGTAACTTCTACTCAAAGTCCCAAAGCTGGCAAGTGGACAAGGGGAGATTTGAATACAGAATCTCAAACCCTCCAAGCTGAATTCAAACCCCTATCTATGAGAACCAGTCTGGAATGAGATATATATCATCTCAATCATATATATATGATTGATTGAGTAGTTAAACTCTTATTTAGTAGTTAAAGTCTGACTTGCTAGGGAAAGGAAAGAACAGAGAGGAGACCGAGACTCAAAATAGATAGTATCTAGCAACAAATGTTTCTGCAACACAGCCACTTCTTTTATATAGAGGGGTTCTTGGACAAAAGAACCTGCCTACAGGTCGAGTCCCATTCCTTCAGGAGCCCATGATGTTGTAAAGGAGGCTATAGATAAAGCTGAGTAATCTACAAGGGAAGTCACAAAGTTGCTCAGTGTCTTGGTCACATGCAACTACTTCTGCTCTGCATGGGCATGGGACTGAGCAGCACATTTCTTTCAAGCACGTAGGAGTCTCTGACCCTGGAAGGAAGCCAGAAATACCAGAATGACCCAGTTAACACATTGCCTATTTCTCCAACCACCACATTGTGATGTGTGGGCAGAGTGCAGAAGATACTTGCATGGGATTGAAAGATTCTTCAGAGAACAAACTTGTCATGTTTTGTGCTCTGGGTCTATGTGTTCAGATCTTCCCTTTGCCACTTATTAGATTGACCTTGAGAAATTACTTACCTTCTGTGTGTCTAAATTTTCTCATCTGTCTCAAAGGTTTGATAATAATAATGACCACATTATTTTGAGGACTAAGTCACAATGTATAAAAAGCATTTAGCATAGTGGATAGCACATAGTAAAGGTCCAATAAGTGGAGTTATTGAAATATTTATGTATTAGAGAAAAAAATTAGGAGCTAGCACAGTGTTTCATATTTTATAAGAAGATTTCTGGTACTTCTTTTTTAATGCACAATGCCTCAAGAGGTTTGTTGAAGATGAAATCTTGGGTAGAAAAGGTGAATAACATGGGCTGGATAAGTTAAAGTTAGAGCATATTTAAGATGCTTGCTTTGCTTTCTGTGCTGAGCTGAAACACCTCTGTGCCTTCTGCATATAACCTTACAAAGCCAGGTCCTAATCCCCAAAACTATGACTATGATACATGGGGAAAAGAGGCTTTGCAGATGCAACTAATTTAAGAATTGTGGATGGAGGGATGAGCCTGGATTATCTAGGTGGGTCCAATATAATCACAAGGATTCTCAGGAGAGGGAGGCAGGTTAGAGTCAGAAAGAGAAGAGAGAAGAACAGAATCAGAATTCAGAGAGAAAATTCTGCACTGCTGTCTTTGGAGAGCAAGGGACCATGGGCCAAGGAAAGAAGGCAGCTTCTAGAACATGAGAAAGTCAAGGAAACAATTATCCCCTAGAGCCTCCAGAAGGAATGAAGGTCTGCAGATCCTTGATTTTAACCCAATAAGACTGCTTTTAGACTTTTGATGACTAGAAATGTCAGATAATAAATTTGAGTTATTTTAAGCCATTAGATTTGAAGTCATTTTGTTATAGCAGCAACAGGAAACTAACACAGCAGGTAAATTTTGAGTATTTGGGCAAGAGTGGGAAAATATAAAAGATAGTGTGACGTCTGCCTTATGCCAGGCCCTATGGGATAGCATCTGGGTCCTATAAAAGGAGCCATCAGGGTCTCCTGGGTGGCTCAGTTGGTTGGGTGACTGCCTTCGGCTCAGGTCATGATCCCGGAGACCCAGGATCGAGTCCCACATCGGGCTAACTGCTCGGCGGGAAGCCTGCTTCTCCCTCTCTCACTCCCCCTACTTGTGTTCCCTCTCTGACTGTGTTTCTCTCTGTCAAATGAATAAAATATTTAAAAAATAAAATAAAAAAATAAAAAATAAAAGGAACCATCAAACAAAGGTGAAAGGGCTGTCATCATGAGAGGCAGTGTGAAGACTGAGGGAAGAAACAGCAGTACTTGAGGGTCTGGGTGAGAAAGTATGACTCAGAGCAGGGGAAGTAGAGGGCTAACACTGCTTCTAGGTTAAGAGCTTTCTACTGGATTTGTTAGTGGCTGTTCTGGGTACAATGGAGAAAACCTAGAGAGTCCAAGATGGGGGATTAGTTGGTGGAGGGATGGTGCCAGGAGAACTAGCAGTGTCACTGATGAGGTAGGACTTGTTTGGAGAAATATTGGACTTTTCTGAAGACTCCTGGAAAGACCTAAGGGACACTAATGGAAGGATGAGTTCATGCATGAGTGGGGGAAGGCAGAAAGTTTGAACTATCATTTCTGTTACTTCATCTATAGGAAGAAATTTGGATAACAGAAGGGTCTTCACAGTGGTTTTAAGAATCCTGATACATATAGTCAAATTGTTTTCCAGAATTTATTTATACTGCTCCCAGGGGTGAATGTGAGGCCCTTGCTGCAGACCTTTTAAAGGTGAGACATACTAGTATCCTAGCTAGGATGGCAGCAGAGGAGGAGGCCGCTAGATATCTATTACATCATTGTTAGTACCCCAGAAGTCACCCTGAAGCCCAACAGAACAAACTCCACAGTTAAAGGCACTGCCCTCTCTCCTTTTTGCTCCTGGAGAAAAGGTAGGCAAACAGCTCAGGAGAAGATGGAATGGAAACAGCAATTTGAGGAACACCCAGGATACACAGTGGGGAGATTATTCACTCTTCTTGCGGCATGTCCCTGAGAGGCAGAGTTCATGGAGACTCCTCCCTGAGATAAAGGAGCCGGTGGGCATCACTTCAAGCCTCCCTTGCCCCTCAGCATACAAACAGAGCTGCCTGCAGGAAAGCAGCTCAGCCAAGACACTGGTTGCCTAACTTGCTTATACGAGGTCCCTCACCTCTGTGCTCTGGAGTGGCTGCCCTTCTCAGTCAAGCTAGCTTCAGTTCCAGCACAGCGAGACTCTCCCTCAGAAGACCAGGGCAGGCCCCTGCCTTCCTGAAACTTGGAGGCTTAAAGGTCAGCAGTTCTGGATGGATAGAGGCTGGTGGGCACAGTTACTCCTAGAGAGAAGGCAGGCAAACAACCCAGAGGCCAACAGTGTGGAAACAGTCATCTGAAAAATGTCTAGGACTCAGAGCAAGGAGATTATTTGCTATTCTCAGAGTACTTCCCTGACCAGCAGTGTGTGCAGAGAACCCTCTCTGGGGAAAAGGGAGCTGGCTGGTGCCATTTCCATCCTCCGCCCTTTAGCATAGCCACAGCGCTATGTGCAGTAAGCAGCACAGCGCTGACACCAGCTGTCTAACCTGCTTATACCAAGTCCCATACCCCTGCCTTCTGGCAGCACTTCCCTTCTTGGTCAGGCTAGCCTTAGTCCCAGCACAGCAGACCTTTTCCACAGAAGACCAGCAAAAATCCTTTCCCAACCATGTTTCCTGACCAGAGAGTTCTGCAGGGCTTCAGTTCTCATGGAGTTGGTGTCAGGTCTCATTTCACAAGCAGACAGAGCACACTTTGTTAAAACCACATTCTAGCCAAGGACCAAATATTGTCCACTGCAGTCAAGGAAAGCCTCTGCAGATGACTGGCCTGAAGGACAGAGCAGCAAAAACACAGCAGTAGAGTTCATTCAGTACTCACCAGAAAGCCTGAAGTGCCAGGTCCTGGACACTATATGATGTCTTCCTCATAAAGCCATTACTCTCAGGAGCAGGAAATGTAATAGGCTTTTCTAACACAGAGAAGGAGGCAGAAACTTAACAAAATGCTAATATGGAGGAATTCAGTTCAAATGAAAGAACAAGGTAAGGCCATGACCAGAGATCTAAGCTGAACAGATATAAGCAACATGCCTGATGGAGAACTTAAAGCAACAATCATAAGGATACTCACTGGGCTTGAGAAAAGAAAGGAAGGCTTCAGGCAAACCCTTACTGCAGAGATTAAGAGTTAAAAAACAGTCAGAAATGGAAAGTACTGAAATTTAAAACAGATTTCCTGCAATGAACACAAGGATGGAAGAAATAGAGGAATGAGTAAGTGATATAGGAGATAAAAAATGGAAATTAATGATGTTGAATCAAAGAGAGAAAGAAGAATTATGGAACACAAGAATGCACTTAGGGAACTCAGTGACTCCATTAACATAATAACGTGTGTATTATAGGAGTTCCAGAAGAGGAAGGGAAAGAAAAGAGGGCAGAAAATATATTGAGGAAATAACAGCTGAAAATTTCCCTAATCTGGGGAAGGAAACAGACATCCAGTTCCAGGGGGCACAGAGAATTCCCCTCCACGTCAACAAAAGCAGACAACACTAAGACATATCGTATATCTATAAAATCTATAAAATAGAGATAAGGAAAAAAATTCTTACAATAGCAAGGGAAAAGTAATCCTTAATTTATGAGGAAAGACCCATTATGTTAGCTGCAGATCTCTCCATAGAAACTTGGCAAGCCAGAAGTGAGTGACATGATATATTCCAAGTGTTAAATGGGAAAAATCTGCAGCCAATGATATTCTATCTAACAAGGCTATCATTCAGGATAGGGGGATATAAAGAGTTTTTCAGACAAACAAAAACTAAAGGAGTTGTGATCACTAGTTCAGCCCTGCAAGAAATATTAAAGGGAACTCATTGAGTGGAAAGGAAAGGTGGCAAAGACAACAAAGGAACACAGAAAAATCTCCATAAACATAACAAACAAGTAATAAAATGGCAATAAATACAGTATCTATCAATATATTGATAGATATATCTATCAATAATTACTCTGAATGTAAATAGACTAAATGTTCCAATTAAAAGACATAGTGTGTCAGAGTGGATTTAAAACATCCAAGACCCGGGGCGCCTGGGTGGCTCAGTTGGTTAAGCGACTGCCTTCGGCTCAGGTCATGATCTCGGAGACCCGGGATCGAGCCCCATATCAGGCTCCCTGCTCAGCTGGAAGCCTGCTTCTCCCTCTCTCACTCCCCCCTGCTTGTGTTCCCTCTCTGGCTGTGTTTCTCTCTGTGAAATAAATAAAATCTTAAAAAAAAAAAAATCCAAGACCCATCTATATGCTGCTTACAAAGAACGTATTTTATTTATTTGTTTGTTTGTTTGTTTGTTTTAAAGATTTTATTTATTTTTGAGAGAGGGAGAGAAAGGGAGCAAGCACACAAGTGGAGGGAAGGGCAGAGAGAGTGGGAGGAAAAGCAGATTCCCTTTAGATTGTGGAGCCTGACATGGGGCTCAATCTCACCACACTGAGATCATGACCTGAGTGGAAACCAGGAGTCAGTTGCTCAACAGACTGTACCTTCTGTATTCCCCAAGAAACTCATTTTAGAGCTAATAACACTTGCACATAGAAAGTGAGGAGTAGAGGAACATTTATCACGCAAACAGACATCAAATGAAAGCTGGTGTAGCAATACTTGTACCAGACAAACTAGACTTCAAACCAAAAACTGTAATAATAGACAGAGAAGGGCAGAATATAACAATAAAGGGGGAGTCCAACAAGAAGATCTAACAATTGTAAATATTTATGGAGCCAACATGGGAGTACCCAAATTCATAAAACAACTAATAACAAACATAAAGGAACAAATTGATAATAATACAATAATGGTAGGGGATTTTTATACCCCACTTATGTCAATGGGCAAATCACCTAAGCAGAAAATCAACAAGGAAATAATGGCTCTGAGGCACACTCTGGACCAGATGGACTTAACAGATATATTCAGAACATTTTGTTATAAGGCAGCCAAATAACATTCTTTTCAAGTGAACCTGGGACATTCTCCAGAATAGATCACATATTAGGCCACAAAACAGACCTCAACAAATTCAAAAACATCAAAATCACACCATGAACCTTTTCTGACTAAAATGCTATGAAACTAGAAGTCAACCACAAGAAAAAATCTGGAAAGACTACAAATACATGGAGGTTAAATAATACGCTACTAAACAATGAATGGCTCAACTAGGAAATAAGAGAATAAATTAAGAAATTATATGGAAACAAATGAAAATGAAAACACAAGTATCCAAAACTTTTGGGATACACTAAAAGTGGCCCTAGGAAGGAAGTATATAGCAATTCAGGCCTACTTAATGAAGAAGCTCCTTACACCTAAAGGACCTAGAAAAAAAAACCACAAATAAAGCTTAAGGACAGCAGAAGAAGGGAAATAATAAAGATTAGAGCATAAATAAATGATATAGAAATTAAAAATACAATAGAACAGATCAATGAAACCAGGAGCTGCTTCTTTAAAAAAAATTAATAAAATTGATAAACTGCTAGCCAGACCTATCAAAAGAAAAAAGAAAGGACCTAAGTGAATAAAATCACAAATGAAAGAGGCGAAATAACAACTGACATGCAAAGAATTATGAAAGAATTTTGTGAAAAACTGTATGCCTGAAAACTGGAAAACCTGGAAGAAATAGATAAATTCTTAGAGACATATGAACTACAAATACTGAAACAGGAAGAAATAGAAATTTGAACAAACTGCTAACCAGCAAAGAAATTGAATCAGTGGTAAATAATCTCCCAAAAAACAAAAGTCCAGGACCAGATGGCTTCACAGGTTAAGTCTACCAAACATTAAAGAGTTACTACCTATTCTTCTCACACTATCCTAAAAAATTCTTTCTATAAGGCCTGCATTACTCTGATATGAAAACAGATAAAGACTCTACAAAAAAAGAGAACTACAGGCCAATATTCCTGATGAACATGGATGCAAAAATTCTCTATAAAATACTAACAAATCAAATTCAACAGCATATTAAGAGAATCCTTTGCCACAAACAAGTAGGATTTATTCTCAGGTTGCAAAAGTGGTTCAATATTCACAAATCAGTCAAAGTGACACATCACATTAATAAAAGAAAGGATAAGAACCATATGATCATTTCAATAGATGCAGAAAAGCATTTGGTAAAATACAACAGCCATTCATGATAAAAACCCTCTACAAAGCGGATTTAGAGGGAAAGTGCCTCAACATAATAAAGGCCATTTTCAAAAGACTCACAGCTAGTATCATCCTCAATGGGGAAAAACTGAAAGCTTTTCCTCTATGGTCAGGATCAAGACAGGGATGTCCACTCTCACCATTTTTATTCAACATAGTACTTAAGAAGTCCTAGCCTCAGCAATCAGACAACAAAAGAAATAAAGGGTATCTTGGGGTGGCTGGGTGGCTCAGTTGTTAAGCCTCTGTCTTTGGCTGAGGTCATGATCCCAGAGCCCTGGAATCAAGCCCCACATCAGGCTCCCTTCTCAGCGGGAAGCCTGCTTTTCCCTCTCTCACTCCCCTTGCTTGTGTTCTTTCTCTGTGTTTCTCTCTGTCAAATAAATAACTAAAATCTTAAAAAAAGAAAAGAAAAGAAAGAGCATCCAAATCAGCAAGGAAAAAGTAAAACTTTCACTATTTGCAGATGACATGATACTCTGTATAGAAAACCCAAAACACTCCACCAAAAAACTGCTAAACTGATACATGAATTTAGTAAAGTTGCAGGATACAAAATCAATGTACAGAAATCAGTTGCATTTCTATACACTAATAATGAAGCAGCAGAGAAAGAAATTAAGGAATCAATGCCATTTACAATTGCACCAAAAGTAATAAGATACCTAGGAATAAACCTAACCAAGAGGTGAAAGACCTGTACTCTGAAAACTGAGTTGAAGGTAACACAAAGAAATGGAAAGACATGCTATGCTCATAGATTGGAAGAACAAATATTATTAAAATGTCTATACCATACCTAAAGCTATCTACACATTTAAAGTAATCCATATCAAAATAACCCCAGCATCTTTCACAGAGTTAGAACAAACAATCCTAAAACTTGTATGGAACCACAGAAGACACTGAATAGTCGAAGAAATCTTGGAAAAGCAAAGCAAAGCAGAAAGCATCACAATTTCAGGCTTCAAGTTATACTACAAAGCTGTAATAATCAAAACAGCATGATAATAGGACAAAGAACAGTAAGGCAGAATTGAAAAACCAGAAATGTTTATATGACCAATTAATCTTCAACAAAGCAGGGAAGAATATCCAATGGGAAAAAGATAGCCTTTTCTAACAACATGCAGAAAAAATGAAAGTGAACCATTTTCTTTCACCATGCACAAAAATAAACTCAAAATGGATTAAAGACCTAAATGTGAGATCTGAAACCATAAAAGTCCTTTAAAAAGTCACAGGCAGTAATTTCTCTGACACCAACTGTGCAACTTTTTTCTAGATAGGTCTTGTGAGGGAAGGGAAACAAAAGCGAAAATGAACTATTTGGACTGCATCGAAATAGAAAGCTTCCACACAGCAAAGGAAACAATCAACAGAACTAAAAAGCAACAGACAGAATGGGAGAAGATATTTGCAAATGGCATACCCAATAAAGGGTCAGTACCAAAAATATATAAAGACCTTAGAAAACTTAATACCTTAAAAATGAATAATCCAGTTAAAAACGGGCAGAAGGCATGAATAGACATTTTTCCAAAGAAGACATCCAGATGGCCAACAGACACATAATGAGAGGCTCAACATTACTCATCGTTAGGGAAATGGAAATAAAACTACAGTAAGATATTACCTCACACCTGTCAGAATGGCTAAAATCAACAACCCAAGAAACAACATGTGTTGGTGAGGATGGGAAGAAAAAGGAACCTTCTCGCACAGTTGGTGGGAATGCAAACCGGTACAGCCACTCAGGAAAACAGTACTAGGTTCTTCAAAAAGTTAAAAATAGAACTACCCTATGACCCAGCAATTGCATTACTAGGTATTTATACAAAGAATACAAAAATACTAATTCAAAGGGACACATGCATCCTGATGTTTTAGCAGCATTATTTATAATAGCCAAATGAGGGAAATAGCCCAAGTGTCCACCTGGGTGCTTTTAGGCTCTATTTTTGTTTGTTTGTTTGTTTTACATGGTTATATTAATCTATATAATCTAGGAATCTAGGAATCTATTAATCTAAGAGCTCCTTTTTTTCACTCTCCCTGTTACTTACAAGTGTTCTGTCACCTGCACCATGAAGTGGTCCTTCTTATCTATGAAAGGTCCTAGATAACATAGAACACTTATATTACCTAGTTGGCTTAAGATACAGATGAGAACAGGAGAATAACATTGAAATTCTCCTTTTTCAAAGATTTAATTTATTTCTCCTTTTGATAAGGATGGGAGGACAGAATAAAGAGAATATACAAGGTCTACTTTCATTTTTGTGGTTTTAGCCATAATATATTCATATAATCATCCATCTCCTCACCAACAAACATTTATTGAGAGCCTATTCTGAGTAAAATAAATTTCCTGAGCATTCCAGTGGATTATATAAATTAAACACACACACACACACACACACACACACACACACACACCTTGTAAAGAAACTTGACATTTCATGGAGGAGAAGCTATATGTAAATTATTAAATATGACATATGGAAATAAAATGTATAATGTAAACTGTCCTCAATCTTCATGCATTTTCATGCATTTGTCTTTCAGACAAGAGGTATTGGCACTTCCTTTCACTAACACTTATATTATGCTAGGAAAATGTGTTTGAGTTTCTAACAACTGATAAAAAATGAAATCTTGAAACATAGCCATTTTAACTCAGTATTCATATCTTCAAACATAAAGAGAAATGACAAGCATCCATAAAATTGATCTGAAATGCATTAGAAAGTCCAGAAAATGGGGAAAATGGAGAGTTTTGTAGTGTACTTTTTAAAAAATAATCTCTATACCCAAGATGGGGCTTGAACTTATAACCACAAGATCAGGAGTTTCACACTCTATGGATAGAGCTAGCCAGGTGCCCTTTACAGTACCCTTTTAATGACCTTAACGTTTAAGCAAACTTCCTCATCTATTAGCAGTACTATTTTTTTTTTTTAATATTGTATGTATTTATTTGACAGAGAGAGATCACAAGTAGGCAGAGAAGCAGGTAGAGAGAGAGGGGAAGGCAGGCTCCCTGCTGAGCAGGGAGCCCGATGCGGGACTCAATCCCAGGACCCTGAGATCATGACCTGAGCCGAAGGCAGAGAGGCTTTAACCCACTGAGCCACCCAGGTGCCCAGCAGTACTACTTTTTTGATAGATTCCTTTAGATTTTCTAAATACAAGATTCTGTCATCTGCTAACAGTTTTACTACTTCCTTTCCAATCTGGATGGCTTTTCTTTCTTTACTTGCCTAATTGCCCTTGCTAGAACCTCCAGGTTGAATAAAAGCGGTGAGAGTAGACATTCTTGTCTGATTTTGGTGGGAAAGTTTTCACTCTTTCATCATAAAGTATGCTATTAGCTGCTTCTTTTTCATAGATGTCCTTTATTTATTAGGTATTAAAGTCCTTTTCTATTCCTAGTCTGCTGAGTATTTTAATAAAATATATAATTTTTATATTATATAATATATAAAAGCATGCTAGATTTTCTTCAAATATCTTTTTTGCATACATTGGAATAATCATGTGCCTTTTTTTGGTCTTTTATACTATTAATATAGTATGTTAATTGTTTGAATTTTGGGGATGTCAAACCAACCTTGCGTTTCTGAGATAAATCCCACTAGGCTGTGGTATACAATCATTTTTATTATTCTTTCTATGTTGTTAAATTTGGTGTCCTAGTTATAGTAGGTTGAATAAGAGCTTCCCAAAAGATATACAAGTTATAATTCCTGGATGAAATTCCTGATTGTTACCTTACAGGGCAAAGACTTCGCATGTAATTAAGTTAAGGATCTGGAGATGGAAATATTATCCTGGATTAGTTAGGTGTGCTCTATATACAATCACAAGTGTCCTTAAAAGAGGGTAACTGAAGGAAATTAAAGATAGAATAGGAGAAAGCAATGTGAGTGACCATGGAGAGAGAGATTAGAGTGAGATTTTCTAAATAGAAAATAGAAATTTCTAGAAAATAGAGATTTCTAAATACCTTGCTTGGCTTCTAGAACTCTGAAAGAATGAATCACTGTTGTTTTAAACCCCAAGTCTGTAGTGCATGTTATAGCAACCGCGGGAAACTAACATGCTAGCATTTTGTTGAGGATTTTTGTGTGGACATTCATAAAGAATGTTGGTCCCTAGTTTTCTCTGGTTGTGGTTTCAGAGTAATATTGGCTGCATACAGTGGTTTGGGAAGTATTCGCCCTTTTCTAATTTTTTTTGAAGTGTTTTTTGGCAGGACTGGTATACATTTGGTAGAATTTACCAGTGAGGTCACCTGGGCCTTGTCTTCTGTTTGTGTAAAGTTTCTCTTCGAATTCCAGGTAGTTAATATACAGAATTATGCTAGTTTCAGGTGTACAGTGACTCTACAATTCTGTGCATCACGTGGGGCTCATCACAACAGCACACGCCCTCAACCCACCTCCTATTTACCCCATTCCCTCACCCACCTCCCTTCTGGTAACCAACAGTTGGCTCTCTAGCGTTAAAGAGTCCGTTTCTTCATTTTTCATTTCATTTTGTATATTCCCCTTACTTTTTTTTTCTGTGTCCTATTTAGCAGTACCTATTTTCCTTTGTGCTTCTTCCAACTCACTTTTGTTCTGTGAATGATTTTGTTCTCTCTTCCTTTCTGATTTCTCCCAGCTTGTATTCTATCGCTTTCTATTTCCTTACCAAATCTTTGTTTGAGATGCTGGATCTCTGCTCCTTATTCTTATATAAAAAGGGAAATGCTTACTTAAGATTTACTCATTTATATTAAATATCTGGTGGTAATTTTTTAATTTACTCTTTGATAACATTATTTTAGTGAGAGTCCTTAACTTGTCAGTTTATTTTCCTGTCCCTTGCTTCTTCTCCTTCCTCTCCTCCTTCTAATATCTTTATGGGACTCTTGAGCAAATTTCCCTTTTTAAAATTCATCAGCGAAACAGATCATTTCCCCAGTTACTTGCAGGATGGTAGGGAGAGGGGGAGGACCAAGGTTTTGTGGCAGAATAGCTGGATAGGTAACCACAAGATTTGTTTATTTAACAAAATAAAATCTCTCTTCCAGCACTACAGACACAGACTGCTTCGTTAAAAAAGTGCCCCTTTGTGTGCTTCCACATTTGGTGTTGCCTGCCCCAATATTTAGAACCAAATTGAATTTCTGCACTTAATGCATGCTCCTTCTGGTTGTTGTTGCAGACCTGGGATATAAGTTTTTGTACCTTAAGGTATACACCTCCGTTTTAGGAAATGTACTTTTATTTGGGATCTTTTGAGCTATGCAGCAGCATTTGCCACAGACCCCTCTCTTTTTTTTTTTTTTTTGTGAGCATTTGCCTGCTTGATCCTCATTGCCTTTGAAAGCTCTTTCACCTATTTTATAGTTTGGAGTTTTAACTGTCTTCTAGTTTTGCCAAAAACCACTTCAGCATTTTTGTTTCTCTTTTTCCTCATTGGTTTTGGAGGATTTCCAGGAAGGGAAGGCAGAAATGCCAATTTTATGCCACTATTTTGAAATAAGATAATTCTATCTTAAATTTAGACATTCCTTATCCTTGTTCCCCTCCCCTTTTTACATTCTTCCTTTTTATATTTTATCTGTGCTCACAGTTTCATCTCAATAAGTTACTACCAGATTGTCATCCTTAACCCTGGCTTCTCTTCTTTTGATTATTCTCTCCTCTACCTATTGTCAACTTCACATGGATATTCCTAAGAAACCCCTAATTACTATCCTTTATATTTCTATATTCCTGATCTTGGTCAGTGACATCACAGTTCTCTTGGATCATCTAGTTGAAAATCCTACGATCGTATTTGTGCTACTTTTTGTTCATTCTATATTCAAATTTTCTCCTGCCTCATTGTTTCCTTTTTGTTTCCAGTGTTACAACCTAGTCTGGACCCCACACCTGGTTACTGCAGACCATTATTCCTGGATGTCTTATCTAATGCCAGTTCAACTACTCACAGGACCAGAGTTAAAATCCTTAAATACATCTCATCACGTTATTCCTTTACTCAAAACCTCCCTGTCACTGACACGCATAATAATCTCTTTGACCTTCCATCAGTTGACATCTGGTCTCTCTACCAACATAAAATTAACTGTTTCCTAAAAATAGTCTTCATTCCTTTATTACATAACATTGTTTATCTTTTGTCCTTTACCTAGTGGGTCTATTTCTTCATCCTCATTTGCTGATGTCTTGGCTGAGTTTCAAGGTTTTGCTTAATGAGGCCCTTTCAAAATATCCATTTTCAGTTAATCTCTCCTTTTTCTACACTCTTAAGATTCTTCTTGGTTTTCTTTTTTCTTTCTTTTGCTTGTATCAGTGCATGTCATGCATGTGTTTGCCTTCCCCACTACTCTGTCAGTTCCCGAAACATAGGAACTGTCACTTTTTCAGCTTATATTATCCACATCACGTAATATAGTACTTGCATAATGAATACATTTCTTGATCTAAATTTAAATAAGTTATGCTACAGAAAATATCTTAATGAATACACATATATTTTTATATTTTTATATATTCTATATGCTATTTTTATTATATATAATATAATCTAGTAAGAATATATAATATAGTACATATAATGTACTATATTAACAATATATAATATATTATGTATAACAGTATATACTATAGATATATATTTTTTTCCTTTCTTCTTGGATTCTACTTTATTTGGTAAAACTCAGAAACTGG
>PITA01015511.1:0-22258 GCA_004023965.1 Spilogale gracilis
CCTGGCTCAGCAGGGAGTCTGCTTCTCCCTTTCTTTGCCCCTCCTCTGCTCCTGCTCTCTTTCTCTCTCTTTCACAAATATAAATAAAATCTTAAAAAAAAAAAAAAGAAATTAAGAAAGGAGTGCCCACCAAGAGCTACATTTTAGATATGGGTGGAAAATAAACATGAGAAAAAATTTTTGTTCTCAAAGTATTAAAATAAAACTACTAATGAGATGTGATCTGAGTAACACCCAACGTCAGGTGGCAGAATGGCTTAATTAAGACAGACTGATTTCAAGGTATCATGAAAACCCGAAACTGAAGAGGGGTTTACTTTAACACCAAGGCCCCCTTTAAAAGTGAGACTGTTTGATCCTACCAACCCCACGTACATGAAAGCTCACTTGGCAATAGTGAAAAAGCCTAATTTAATAGTAGTGAAATAGTAGTGAAAAAGCCTAATCTAATGGATCACATTAGAAACAAAACTGTTTGTACTCAATTACCTGCCCCATGAAAATTTGGTTCCCTCAAATTAGAACAACTGATGAAAACATACTTCTGTTGGAATAACAGAGCAGCTAAACTTCTCTACAAGAACCTTTTAATTTCCTTTTAGAGACTAGATGCTTATACATTAAATATTTACATTAGAAAATTACAACCACAGTAAACTCTTTGAAAATAATTCTTAATTCTATTGCTCACTAGTAGAGAGAAATCAGTGTTGAGGAGGACCCAATGTATCAACTCAGCCGGTCCTCCTTTTCCAGCAGGTGAACGCCACCTGGGTCCCTGAGGTCACGACATCCACAAATTCTATTAGCGTTCTGCATTGAGTAAGTACTTGATACTCTGTGTGTGTGACCAGCCAAAATCTCACAATGCAATTCAGATTACTATGCGTTTGCTTTAAATTCTGGGGTTGATGAAAAACAGCTGGTCAGGACCTTGGCTGAAACCTGTCACATGCTTGAAGACACATGTAAGCCTGCCACTTGTTTGATTTCTATATTGGAAAATCCTAATGCTTTGCCCCAAAGCCTTATTTTCTTTCTTTCTTTCTTTCTTTTTTATTTATTTGACAGAGAGAAACACAGCCAGAGAGGGAACACAAGCAGGGGGAGTGAGAGAGGGAGAAGCAGGCTTCCCGCCAAGCAGGGAGCCTGATGTGGGACTCGATCCCGGGTCTCCGGGATCATGACCTGAGCCGAAGGCAGTTGCTTAACCAACTGAGCCACCCAGGCGCCCCACAAAGCCTTATTTTTATTCCTTTAACAGTTGAGGCTTGCTTTAGACAGCTTCAGTTTCTCCAGTTTATTTCTAGTTGGATACTTTCTTTAATTTACTGAAATCTCTCTGAACCCTTGTCTATTAGCCAAAAGGGATGCCAATAAAAATAATGCTAATAGTTAATAGTTATTGCGAGATGACTAAGCATGTTCCCTTAGTGGCAAGATAACCTGGGATACTTGCTGCTGAAAGAGATTTAGAAGAATAAGCAGTATGTCTCCTTTCCTCTGCTCCAAGAACATCACACAATCCTATCTTGAGCTCGATTCCCTCCCCTCCATGGGCGTGACTGCTGCTGGAGCTCCTGGGTTGAGAGTAGAAGTTGTCAAGTCCCAGAAGACAAGGAAGTCAGGCTTTGGCTTGAGAGCCCAATGGATTGAAAGCAGCTAGTAAAAACTGAGGGACTGGGAGTTGCTGGGAGACGGGCTCCTCCTCCATAGAGGTTGCAGATGTGCCCCACGGAATATGGCTAAGGGGTATGTGTGGGAGGTGGCCATCTAAGTCCTTGAAGCAGAGGTGATATAGTGAAGCTTAGCCTGGGGTCAGATGGGGAGGACCTTTATGGGGAGCACCCTCTGAGTTGGCTGGAGCATCTGTGCCCAACAGACAAAACAGGTGTCAGCCAGAAAGACACACCAGGATGGAGGAAGAGCTACCATCGGAGAACAAGGGCAAGACCATTTCCATATTTCCCAGGCACTGGCTGAATCCCCTGGATCTCTGTGTTGAGGGAGGAGGGGCTCCTCCAAACCTAACAGACTGCATTCTTGATAGGGTTTTTCGAGCAGGTGCTCAATGCGAGATTTAGTTTGAGAGAGGACAAAGAAGTTGATATTTTGTTGCACAGGAGGACTGCAGGGCAAATCCATACCCATTACACAAACCTGATTTCATCCTCACAAGAACTGCGGTGCCTGGGTGGTTCAGTCTTAAGCGTATGCCTTTGGCATGGGTCATGGTCCCAGTGTCCTGGGATGGAGCCCTACATCGGGTTCCCTGCTTGGTGGAAAGCCTGCTTCTCCCTTTCCCACTCTCCCTGCTTATGCTCCCTCTCTCGCTGTCTGTCTCTCTGTCAATAAATGAAATCTTAAAAAAAAAAAAAAAAAAAAGAACTGCATTAGGCTGTAGTATTAGCAATACTACAAGGTATTTTATAGATGAGAATCAGGGAAGTAAGGTGACTTGCCCAAGGACATACACATGCAAAGAACCCCAGCTTTGCCTGATTCCAGAACCCATAATCTTTATCCCAGTGCACATGACTTGGTGCACCTTATTCTGTAATTTAAAAAAAAATCATTTTGCAAATAATTATAAATTAATGCAATCAACCAAATGTACACAAAGAAACTGAGGTCAATTATATACACTCTTGGATACAAATTTGTGACATCTCAGGGTTGTTTTTGCTTTTGTTTTTTTAATTACATAAAAATTCTAACAGAGTCCTTAACATGTACTAAAATTTTAAGTTAGAAAAATTAATTCTCATTCTGGAGCTGGTGACTAAGTGTCCCCATGAAAAATGTGACAGCACAGTTTGGTATTCAGCAAGCAACTAAGACATGCCCAGACTGTCGCAAGCTGTATTAATCTTTGATGATAAAATTCAAATTCCTTGGCTTCACAAAGGCAACCCCATTACAGCACAAACCCTCCACAGACTGTAACTGATTTGCATGACCATACCACCTCCTACCTCCAAGTTAAATTAAAGCATGGACTTTAATTTCTGTATAGCTAGTACCTATCTCAGTGCCTGGCACGTAGTATCCAAAAACTGTTCTCGGAATGGATGAAAGAGAAACTGAACAGCATCAGAATTTTACAAGTATTTGTCTTCCGTATTTCTGAGGCTAATGTCTCCCCTCAAACAGCAGCATTCATGTTGTGAGGATCTTCCAGCACCACTAATCTGACCCGGCACTTTCTGAGAGCAAGAGGAAGGATATAAATAGAAGGCAGACTAGCTACTCGTTCCACGTCTGCATTTCTGGGTAAAAACAAGGAAATGCATTTGCTAATAACACTGGGTATAGATCCCAAAGGACACAAATTGGTCATAGCTTTTGGCAACAAGTCTATTTTGCCTTAAAGCATACCTCTTACTACCAAAGTTGGGAAAAACAGAAATTCTCATATATAAATAATTGATCAAAGCTTGTATGAGAATTTGATAAAGACAACACTGAACTCCTGAAAACTTGCCTGTCAAGGAGATTATTAAATAACTACAGAAAGTCAATGATTAAATTCGGCAGTAAGAGTTGGATTAGCTTTCAAAGACAATAAAGAAATCAAGCCACTAATTTGAATTTCAGGTCACCGCTGAATATGCAGAATTGATTAACTTTATATAAACGAAGCAACAAGCACAACTCTTGCCACGGAGATTGAGAACTATTTCATAGACAGAAGATGTCTAAATGTGCTGAAAGGGTAGATTGCCAAGTTACTACACTTAAGTGGACATGGGGAGAAAGACACAGAGTCGGAGCAAATTAGAGGAGAAAAAGGGCTCACGATGAAACAGGCAGCCAAATGTGTGACGCTTGTTCAGGCTGAGAACCATCCTTCGGTTATTTCAGGTGCTGAATTTATCAGAAGATAATCGGGAACATCTTGGCCTCATGATTCAGGCTACAGAATGAAGCTACTCTAGTCTGGGACTAATGACCCAACAACACAGTCTGCCAAGCTATCACTGTTTCTCTGCCTCGGCCCGTTTGGGGACAGTTTCTGTTAGTTGCTTCTCCATTATAACGACCCCCTCCCTCCTTTATGACTGCCTATTTACTCATGGCTTCTCTTGGGGTCTCTGCTTTTCTAGCAAATCTCCCTGCTCCCTCTGTGTCCTGACTCAAACTTGCAGTAAGAGAGACTCTGACTGGGTCAGCAGGTCACTACCAAGGACAGGGCGCCTCTTAGGGGCACAGCTCTTGGGCCAGCTGGGCTCAGAAGTTGCTCACAGGGTCATAAAATCATGGGCTACCTTAGGGCTGGGCACCAATCACTGACCCATTCGGCTGTGTCTGAGAGAAAAAAGTAATAGAGTGTCCCCTTGCTATCTGAAAGAACAGCATTCGTATTTTGGAAACTGAATAGTGTAGAGCACAGTTACCATTACTTTATACAACTACTTTATAAAGAAAACTTTCCTAGTGTCCCTAGACCCAAAAAATAATCTGCCTTAGGCTTTTCAGATACCTTAGGACTCATCTTGCTAATGGATACACACAAAAAATGAAGATAAAGCACAGATGCTCACAGACACAGTTCAAAAATTATGGCAGCTTGATGCTGAGATTCTTTCATTCCCTGGAAGGAGCTAGACAGGGCCACTCCTGGGGCTGCAGCTTCTATAATGGCTCACTGCAAAACAAACTCAACGCTACTTTCACTTTTCGCCTTTTCTTGTAATAGCCCAAATCCTCTTTGATTTCTTTTGTTAGGGAAAACAGGTACTAATGTAAGTCCTTCATAAGAGCAAAGTGGCATCACACTAATTTTCAAAAAACAGGGGATACCTGCATACAGGTCCAACAGTACTTGATGAACATGAAGAAGCAACTTCCTGCTTTGTTTAGAGGAGGGCTGAGTATGGCAAGCCCCTCACAGTGCCATCCAGTATATCATGGTTCCAACAAAACCCACAAACCTTAAGCAGTGCTCTCAGACTCTAGATTGAAGTGCCTCTCATTGAAATATAAATAGCTTTTAGCATGAAATCAGAAAAGGGAAAGATTAAAGATGATGGTAGGGCAAAACCAAAGAGATACCATATAGAAGGGCAGTGACAGAGTCCATAGAGTTGATGGACAGCTGGCCTCACTAAGCAACAACTGTTCGATGAACTTGACAAAGGGAGAAAGTGATAGAATTCACACAAGATGACTTCTATCTCTTCGGTACAGAGGGAAAAAATGCTGATAGTGTTAGGATGAGAGGGATTTAGGAGCTCCAGGATGACAGAGAAAGCTTGCAAGAGCCATTGCGGGAAACACTCAAATATACAAGAGATAAAAAAACAAAAACAAAAACAAAAAACCCTGCCAAATATACAACTCAGAGTTTCTGATAAAATCTTCATAAGCACAATTTGTAGAAAGTAAAATCAGATGTCTGCTAGCAACTCAAATCATGAACAGTGAACAGACAACTTAAGATTGAGGGTTGAGATAAGGCAGAACATAAAAAGGCTCCTGGGTGTTACTAGTGAGGGAATCCACATATAAATGAAACAGAGCTCTAACTAATAAAAAGATACAAATGGGATATATACCAGAGAATTAAGCAAAATTGTTCATACTTGGATAGAACATATCGGCTTACAATGGAATGAGAAAACTTCCCTTCCACATTTTAGTATGCCTGCTTATGAACGAATTAAATGTTGACTTCCTATAATTCTTCCTGTACGATACATTATATGATGTATAATTCTTAATTATGCCTCACATTTGCTAGGAATGTACATGATATTGTATGTAATATGAATGGTTTAGCTTAGAAATTCTTATTAATTGCCTTAGGCCATTACTTATTTGAAGAGGAAAAAGAACCAATCTTTCTACATAACCCATACATGTCAGTTCTTTGCTAGGTGCTTTACATATGTTATCTCATTACTCTTCCTAATAGCCCTGTAAGATAAGTACTAGTATCACCATGAGTAATTTACAGCTGAGAAAACCAAAACTCACATGTAGCTAAGGAATTTGCCCAAGATTATAAAGAAGTGTGACTCCAAAGCATATGTAACTTTCCAACAAACCACACTGTCCAGAGTTGAACAAGGAAATGTCAAATAACTTCTGATTTTTTCCGACTGCCAAGGCCTGTTACTTTATATATGACCTCACTACAAATATGCACAGATAATTCATCGGTCTTTGTTCTCTGAAGAATATTCTTCTTATGATTATTTTGATCAGTCAAAAGGTACAGAGATACTATTACAGAATATACATTCTTTTCTTTATTTAATAGCGGAGTCTTGAGTTTAAGTTTTTATTTAAATTCTAGTTAACAGTGTAATATTCATTTCAGATGTACAATATACCGATTCAACAAAGTCATGTAACAGCCAGTGCTCATCACAAGTACGCTCCTTAATCCCATCACCTATTCAACTCACCCCCCTACTTACCTCCCCTCTGATAACCATCAGTTTGTTCTCTTGTTAAGAGTCTGTTTCTTGGTCGGCCTCTCTTTTCTTCACCTTTGCTCATTTGCTTTCTTAAATTCCACATATAAGTGAAATCATATGGTATTTGTCTTTCTCTGACTAATGTATTTCGCTTAGCACAATACTCTCTAGCTCTATCCATGTCATTGTAAATGGCAAGATTTCAATCTTTCTTATGGCCGAGTAATATTCCCTTGTGTATGCATACCACTTCTTTTTTATCCATTCACCAGTTGATAGACACGTGGGCTGTTTCCATAATTTGGCTATTGTAGATAATGATTCCACAAACATCAGGGTGCATGTGGCCCTCTGAATCAGTATTTTTGTATTATTTGGATAAATACCTAATAGTGCAATTGCAGGATCATAGGGCAGCTGTAATTTTAACTTCTTGAGGAACTTCCATACTATGCTCCCCAGTGACTGCACCAGCTTGCAAGAGGATTCCCCTTTCTCCACATTCCTGCCAACACCTGCTGTTTCTGTGTTATGTAATGATTTTAGCCATTCTTGCATTTCCCTGATAATAAGTGGTGTTGAGTATCTTTTCATCTGGCAATCTTTAGGTCTTCTTGGAGAAATGTATAGTTATGTCTTCTGCCCATTTATCAACTGGCTTATTCACTTTTGGGGCATTGAGTTTTAGAAGTTCTTTATATAATCTGGATATTAACCCTTTATGGGGCATGTTATTTGCAAGTATTTTTCTCCCATTCTATAAATTACCTTTTAGTTTTGTTGGTTGTTTCCATCACTGTGCAGAAGTTTCTTATTTTGATGTACTTCGAATAGGTTATTTTTGTTTTTGTTTCCCTTGCTTTGGGACTTATCTACAAAAAGGTTTAGGGCACCTGGGTGGCTCGGTGGACCTCTGCCTTCAGCTCAGGTCATGATCTCAGGGATCGAGGCCGCATTGGGCTTTCTGCTCAGCAAGGAGCCTGCTTCCTCCTCCTCTCTCTCTGCCTGCCTCTCTGCCTACTTGTGATCTGTCAAATAAATAAATAAGATCTTTAAAAAAAAAAAAGTTTTAACAGCCAATGTCAGAGAGATCTGTGCTTTCTTCAAGGGCTTTTCATGGTTTCAGGCCCCACATTTAGGTCTTTAATCCATTTTGGGTTTATTTTTGTGTATGGTGACTAGGAATGGCCTACTTCCATTCTTTGGCATCTTGCTGTCCTCTTTTCCCAAGACCATTTGTTGAAGATACTGTGTTTTTCCCATTGGCTATTCTTTCCTGCTTTGTTGAAGATTAACTAACCATATAATTGTGAGTTCATTTCTGGGTCTTCTACTCTGTTCCATTGATCTTTGTGTCTGCTTTTTGCTAACACCATACTGTTTTGATGACCACAACTTTGTAGTATAACTTGAAATGTGGAATTATGATGCCTCTCATTTTGCTTTTCCTTTTAATACTGCTTTGGCTACGCAAAGTCTTTTTAGTTCTGTACACATTTTAGGATTACTTGTTCTAGCTCTGTGAAAAATGCTGTTGGTAGTTTGACAGAGAATGCATTAAATGTGTCCATTGTTTTGTATAGTATTGACATTTTTAACAATATTCTTTCAATCCATGAGAGTGGAATGTCTTTCAGTTCTTTGTGTCATCTTCAATTTCTTTCATCAATGTTTTATGGTTTTCAAAGTACAGCTCTTTCACCTCTTTGGTTAGGTTTATTCGTAGGTATCTTATTATTTTGGGTGCAATTGTAAACAGAATTGATTCCTTATTCACTCTTTCTGCTGCTTCATCACTGGTATATAGAAATACAGATTTCTGTACACTGATTTTATATCCTGTAACTTTACTGGATTGGTGTTTCAGTTCTAGCAGGTTTTTTTCTTTTAAAGATTTTATTTATTTGACAGAAACACAGAGAGGGAACACAAGCAGGGGGAGCAAGAGAGGGAGAAGTCGGCTTCCCGCTGAGCGGGCAGCCCTATGTGGGACTCGATCCCGGGACTCCAGGATTGTGACCTCAGCTGAAGGCAGAGGCTTAACCACTGAGCCTACCCAGGCGCCACTCTAGCAGGTTTTTTTGGGCAACCTTGGGTTTCTACATATTATCATGTCATCTTCGGACTGTAAGTTTACTTCTTCCTTGCCAATTTGGATGCCTTTTATTTCTTTTTGTTGTCTGAGTACTGTGGCTAGGACTTCCGGTACCAGGTTGAATAAAAGTGGTGAGAATGGACATCCTTGTTTTTTGCCTAACTATAGAGGGACAGGTCTCAGGTTTTCCCTACTGCGGATGATGTTAGCTGTCCATTTTTCATATATGGGCTTTATTATGTTGAGGCATTTTTCCCTCTAAACCTATTTTGTTGAGGGTTTTTTTTTCATGAGTGGGTGCTGTACTTTGTCAAATGCCTTTTCTCCGTCTATTGAAATAATCATATGGTTCTTTAAAAATTTTTTTAAAAATATTTATTTGAGAGAGAGCAGGTGGAAGAGCAGAGGGAGAGAGATAAGCAGACTCTGCATTAAGCACAGGGTACGTACACCGCAGGGCTCAATCTCAGGACCTGAGCTGAAAGCAAGGGTCGGCCATTTAACCTATGGAGTCACCGAAGTGCCCTAATCGTATGGTTTCTTCTTTTCTTTTGTTAATGTGATGTATCATGTAGACTGATTTTCAAATACTGATCTGCCCTTCCAACCCAGGAATAAATTCCACTTGACGGTGGCAAATGTTGTTTTTAATGTGTTGTTGGACTTGGTTTGCTAGAATTTCATTGTGGATATTTTCATCTATGTTCCTCAGAGATATCGGCCTGTAGTCTCTTTTTTAGTGGTCTTTTTTTAGTGCCTTTGGTATCAGGGTAATGTTGAGCCCACAGAATGAATTTGGAAGTTTTCCTTCTTGTATTTTTTGGAATAGTTTGAGAAGAATAAGTATTAGCTCTTCTTTAAATGTTCGGTAGAATTTGCCTATGAAGCCATCTGGTCCTAGGCTTGTGTTTGTTAGCAGGTTTTGATTACGGATTCAATTTCTTTCCTGGTTATCAGTCTGCTCAAATGTTCTATTTCTTCCTGTTTTTTGGTAGGTAATGTGTTTCTAGGAATTTGCCCATTTCTTTTAAGTTGTCCAATTTGTTGGCATAAAGTTTTTTCATAATATTCTCTCACAGTTCTTTGTATTTCTGTGGCTTTGGTTGTTGTTTCTCTTATTGGTGATTTTGTTTATTTGGGTCCTTTCCCTTTTCTTTTTGATAGGCCTCACTAGAGGCTTAACAATTTTATTAATTCCTTCGAAGAGCCAGCTCCTGGTTTCATTGATCTGTTCTACTAGGTTTTCTGTTTTGCTTTGTATTTAGTTTCTGTATCACTTATTTCAGCTCTAATCTTCTTTCTGATGGCTTTAGGCTTTGTTCTTTTTTCAGTTCCTTTAGATGTAAGGTTAGATTGAGATTTTTTTTGCTTCTTGAGTAGGGCCTGTATTACCACATACTTACCTCTCAGAACCACTTTTGTGATATCCCAAAAGTTTTGGACTGTTGTGTTTTCATTTTCATTAGTTTCCATGTATTTTTTAATTTCATCTTTGACCTCCTGTTTGACCCTTTCATTTTCTTTTTAAGATTTTTTTTTTAATTTATTTGACAGAGAGAAACACAGCCAGAGAGGGAACACAAGCAGAGGGACTGAGAGGGGGAAGCAGGCTTCCCTCCAAGCAGGGAGCCCGATGTGGGGCTTGATCCCAGGTCTCTGGGATCATGACCTGAGCCGAAGGCAGTCGCTTAACCAACTGTGCCACCCAGGCGCCCCGACCCTTTCATTTTTTAATAGCATGTTATTTAACCTCCATGTATTTGTGATCTTTTCCAGATTTTTTTTTTGTGGTTGACTTCTAGAATGTTCCATGTGTACTTGAAAAGAATGTGGGGCACCTGGGTGGCTCAGTTGGTTAAGCGACTGCCTTTGGCTCAGGTCATGATCCCGGAGACCCGGGATCGAGTCCCGCATCGGGCTCCCTGCTTGGCGGGAAGCCTGCTTCTCCCTCTCTCACTCCCCCTGCTTATGTTCCCTCTCTGGCTGTGTTTCTGTCAAATAAATAAAAAATATATATTAAAAAAAAAGAAAAGAATGTGTATTCTGAAAAAAAAAAAAAAAGAATGTGTATTCTGTTGTTTTAGGATAGAATGTTCTGAATATATCTGTTAGATCCACCTGTTCCAGTGTGTCATTCAAAATCTGCTTCCTTGTTAATTTTCTGTTGGGATGACCTATCTATTGATGTAAGGGGAATGTTGAAGTCCTATACTATTATTGTATTATTATCAATTTTTTCCCTCTATGTTTGTTATTGTTTTATGTATTTGGGTGCTCCCATGTTGGGGCTATACATATTTACAATCGTTATATTCTTGTTGGATTATCCCATTTATTATTACATAGTGCCCTTCTTTGTCTTCTGTTACAGTCTTCATTTTAAAGTCTGGTTTGGGGCACCTGGCTGGCTCAGTCATTAAACGACTGCCTTCAGCTCAGGTCATGATCTTGGAGTCCTGGGATTGAGCTCCGCATTGGGCTCCCTGCTTGGCGGGAGGTCTGCTTCTCCCTCTCTCACCCTCCCTGCTTGTGTTCTCTCTCTAGCCGTGTTTCCCTCTGTCAAATACATAAAATCTTTTAAAAAAATAAAAATAAAGTCTAGTTTGTCTGATACAAGTACTGCTACTCTTTCTTTTGACATCTGTTTGTATGATAAATGTTTCTCTATCCCCTCACTTTTTTTCTGATAGAAAAATATTTAATTAATGTCATAAGTTGGGTGCCTGGGTGGCTCGGCTGGGCGTCTGCTTTTGGCTTGGGTCATGGTCCCAGGGTTCTGGGACTGAGTCCCACACTGGGCTCCCTGCTCAGCAGGGAGCCTGCTTCTCCCTCTCCCTCTGTCTGTAGCTCCCCCTTCTTGTTCTCTCTCAAATAAATAAAAAGCCTTAAAAAAATGTCATAAGTCTCAAACGAAAATTCAAGTTACTTAGACATAAACTCTAACTTTTATGATTTCATAGCTTTGTAATTGTAATATATTACATTAAGTATTGCATATTGTAATTATAATACATTGCATTGTCTTTTTTTTTTAACTTTTTATTTCAATTCTAGTTAGTTAAGCTATAGTACAGTATTGTTTTCAGGAGACTTTAGTGATTCATCATTTGCATATAACACCCAGTGTTCAACACAAGTGCCCTCCTTAATACCCATCAACCATTTAGCCCATCCCTCACCCATCTCCCTCCTTCAACCCTCAGTTTGTTCTCTTATAGTCTGGTTCCCTTACCCACATGTTCATCTGTTTTGTTTCTTAGATTCCACATATGAGTGAAATCATTTGGTATTTGTCTCTGTCTGACTTCACTTAGCATAGTATACTCTAGCTCCATCTATGTTACTGCTAATGGGAAGATTTCATTCCTTTTGATGGCTTTATCCCTTTTTTAAGATTTATTTAATCTCTACACCTAACATGGGCTTTTGATTAATGATCAAAAGTTGCATGTCCTGACTGAGCCACCCAGGTGCTCCTATATCCCCTCACTTTTAATCTGCAGATGGCTTTAAGTTTAAAATGAGTCTGTTGTAGGCAACATACACATGAGTCTTGTTCTTTTTTTCCATTGTGACACCCTATCTTTTGATTGGAGCATTTAGTCCATTTTACGTTTAATTAACGATACATACATATCGCCATTTTATTACTTGTTTTGTGGTTGTCTCTGGATATTTTCTCTGATCCTTTCTTGTCTTTCTTTCATGTTTTGATTTTCTTTAGCGATATATTTGGATTTCTTTCTCTTTATTCTTTGCACATTAGTGGTTTTTGGTATATGGTTAACCATTAGGTTTATATGTAACCTTCTTCTATATCAGTCTATATATAAAGTTGATGATCATCTAAATTTGAGCCCATTCTTTTCTCCTCTCCTCCCCATGTTTTAGGTATATGTTATTACATTTCATATCCTATATGTGTTCCTGAATGATTTTTTATAGAAATATTTTTACTGCTTTTGTGTTCACTGCCTTTATACTGCCATTTTTGGTGTCAACAAGTCCCCTTTAATATTTTTTGCAGGGCTGGTTTTGATGGGAATTCTCCGTGCCTCCTGGATCTAGATGTCTTTTTCCTTCCCCAGATTAGGGAAGTTTTCAGCTATTATTTCTTCAAGTAATTTTCTGCCCCTTTTTCTCTTTTTCTCCTGGGACTCCTTATATAATAGAAATGTTATTACATTTGATGGACTCACTGAGTTCCCAAAATCTATTCTCATGTTGCATAATTCACTCGCTCTTTTGTTTAGCTTTGCTTTCCATTACTTTCTCTTCTAGATTAATTCATTCCTCTGATTCTTCCAACCTGCTGTTCATTGCACCAGGTGTGTTTCCAATCTCATTTATTGCACTCTTCATCTGATTCTTTTTCAACTCTTATGTCTATAGTAAGGGTTTCACAGACGCCTTCTACTCTTTTCTCAAGTCCAGTGATACCCTTGTGATCACTGCTTTAACTTCATCAGGCACACTGCTTGTATCTGTTTTCATTTAGCTCTCTGGCCATGGCCCTACCTTGTTCTTTCACTTAGGATAAATTCTTCTGTCTTCTCACTTTGCCCAAGTTTCCACCTGTTTCTCTGTGTTAGGAAGGCGAGTGGTCTCCTGCTCCTGAAAGTAATATTGTTATGAAGAAGAGATCATGGTAATGTCCAGGGCCTGGCACTTCAGGGAGTGTCTCCAGTGTGTGCTATGTGCTCTCTGCTACTGTGTTCTGGCTGCTCTATCCTTCAGGTGAGTTGTCTGCAGTGGCTCTCCTTGTCTGCTATGGGCAGTGTTGGGTCCTTGGCCAGAACGTCATTAGTTTTAACTGGGCATACTCTGGTCTGCTTGTGAAATGAGAACTGCCACAACCTCCACCAGAAATGACGCCCTGCAGAATTCACTGGCTGGAAGAAGTAGTGTGGGCACAAGTTTGTGCTAGTCTTCTAGAGAGGGGCCCACTACGCTGGGACTGAGATGACCGTGACTGAGAAAGGCAGTTCTACCAGAGCGCAGAGATAGGGCTTAGCACAAGTAAATTAGGCAGCCACTGTCTACACCATGCTGCTTTCCACAGGTAGCTCTATGTTTATGCTGAGGGGCAGGGAAAGGAAATGGCACTGGCCAGCTCCTTTCTCCTGGAAAAGTGTCTCCATGAATATTGCCACTCTGGGATGCGCTCTGAGAAGAGCAAATGGTCTTCCCACTGGGTGCTCCAGGTGCTCTTCAGATTTCTGTTTCCATGCTGTGTGGCCCCTGCCCCTCCACCCAGGCTATTTGCCTCCCTTCTCTCCAGCACAGTGCTCTTTAGGCTGTATTCCAACCAAGCCTGCTGACACTTGGGGCGCCTGGGTGGCTCAGTTGGTTAAGAGTCTGCCGTCAGCTCAGGTCATGATCCCAGGGTCCTGGGATTGAGTCCCACATTGGGCTCCCTGCTCAGCTGGGAGCCTGCTTCTCCCTTTCCTGCTCCCTCTGCTTGTGCTCTCTCTGTGTCAAATAAATACAATCTTAAAAAAAAAAAAATTTAAAAACCCCACAAAACTCCAGGTTTTAAGCCTCACTAGTTGTAAGAACTCAGAAAATTCAGCCCCTCTCACTTTCTAAACCAACGGCTATAGGGAAATGTTTCTCTTTGCGCGTTCCCCTGTGAGCTCCTCTCTCTCTCCCTTCTGTGTAACCACTGTTACCTCCCCTCCACAGCAGCCAGGATCTGTTTCTCCCCTAAACCATGTCTCCGCACTTCCTACCTTCTTCAATGTGGCTTCTTCTCTACCTTCAGTTGTAGAGTTTGCTCTGTCAGTCTTCAGGCCAATTTCTGGGGCACTTAGGGTGATTTGTTATCTAGTTGTATTCATGGAATGAGGCAAGCCTAGGGTCCTCTTATTCCGCCATCTTCCTGTCTCTACAGAATATACTTTCAAAGAGAATAAAAGAGACTGTAGGTTCTATCATTACCTAACTAGAGCAACCCTGGGAATCTTCTTAACTTCTTTTGTGGTCTGGTAGAGTAAGAACTTTGGACGAGGTGGTGTCCTATTTGACTCAGGTCATTCATTCATTCAGTAAATAGAGATTTTTCAGTATATTAGGCACCATTTTATGTGCTAGGAATATAGCTAAAATCTCATGGAATTCCTGATCTTAAGGGGGTGGGGACTGACAGGTAAAACAAATTTTCCAAATTGTTTGGGGAGTATCTTTTTGAAAATATACTGCCTCCTAGATCCACAGTCCCATCCCCAGAAGCTAAGTTCCATGGGGGAGCCAGTGCTACTGATAAGCATTTGTGATATCCTTTGTATAGGCTTGGAATAAAAAATGTGGAGTATTAGTGTTCTAAGTAATACAGCAATTCAAGGAGGCACTAGTCATGTGCTCTATTTTACAATTTGAAAAGAGATTCATTAAAAGAGCCAATTCTAAGCTTAAGGTAAGTTTGAAACTGCACTTAAATTAACAGTCCCTGATTTATTAAAATCCTATTAACACTTGTACCAATTAGGTAACAGAAATATTAAAATGCTTACCCATCTTATTTCTGGCCATGATCTCTCATGCTGAACTCATGTTTGATTAAAAATACCACTATGCTTCTGACAATGAGTTTTAATATCCCAGGCCAAGGCCAGTTTTCTGTATTTAAATACAAACAAACAAGCAAAAAAAAAAAAAAATTAATTAATGATACAGCATTTTGGTGATGAAAGAGCTGAATATGTATTATTACTTTCATATTAAGAATCATACCACAATTTTAAATGTCGGGGAGTTTATAAAAATTTATTTTCTTTCCCCCCAAATCTAAGAGTAATAACTGAAGTTCATGCTTTAATACAAAATTACCATAGAAATGCATATGAATTAAAAATGAAAAAAAAAAACAAAAACAGAAAACACCTCCAGTTTAACACCGTCAGCATAGAATATTTTATTTTAAACTTGCTGTTCAAACTTTCAAAATACAACACATGTGGCAAAGAAACACCAGTTAAGACACAACATCTGCCACAATTCTATCTTTGAACTGCCTTTTCTATATTATGTGATATGTTACAATTTCTTTCAATTTCTTACATTCATGGTATTCTTAAAGGCAGCAAATGTCAATATTTCTGCTTTGAAAACAGTTCCCATTAATGTTTTGAAATTGCTTAAAATGACAACTTTTTTCCTTTTGGTATTCTGCTGCCTATATTAGTGACATAGTTCATATTATTTATAGGTTGTTGAGAGGTATACTGTACTCAACAAATCAACTCCCAACTCTAAGTTAAAATGAACTTCAATCCAAAACAAGCATTTTCCTAAATCAGTACTCAGCTACCTTTCTCAAAAATATTTCCATTCTGAAATAAGTTTTGTGTTTTTTTGTGTGTGTGTGAGATACAATAGTTTTATCTTTTATTCCTAACAGAACTCATGCTGTACTTTTTTTCTCAAAATATATTTGATATATTCTGTGCAAAATGTTAAGTTCTGTATAGGTATGTACCTTATTCTGAAAAAGTTTATAAAATATAATTCCTAAAAACAACCTCAACATTAGACAAGAGAGGAAGAAGAAACATATCAAACAAAGCCTAATTTTTCACATGAGAAAATAAGTATGTTCTTAAAGCTCCAGTAATACATTCCTCGAAGAAACTCAGAATGCACTTTGGTCATTATTAAACATATGAGAACATAGGCAAATAAAACAAATTGCTTTTGTTGTTTTCTACACAAAGAAAATACACTGCACAATGAGGCTGAACTGAGGCTGATCAAAAGGAATGGTCAGAGCAAAGTGATAGTATGACATGGCTCTGCTCTCTACACATTCCTGATCTGAAGATTATGATTTGGGGATTAAAACTGCACCAATCAAATAAATCATTTACAATTAATTATTTTAAATTCCCTAAAACATGGTAAAAAACGTGAGGATATTCAACATGATACACCTTGCACCAAGAAAATTCTATACTGTTTCAAATAAATTATTTGTTTTAGAAACTAGATACCCAGTTTAAAAAAAAATTGCAAAAACATTTCATGTTTCATGTGATTCCTAATATATTCTTGATTGTACAAATATAACAACAGAAAATCAAGACCCAATGTAAGATACCATCATATTCGCCCTATTTACCTAACATGCCAACATGATAAAATTCTCATTTGGACACTTCGCAAATTGTGTGTGGGTGGGGGGGTAGGAAACTTTCCAAGTTAAAAGCATCTAAAATAGCCCTTATAAAATTGGGGGTGAGGGGAATGCACCAGGTTAAGCTTAGAGGATAGAATTTGCAAACTGAAGCTCTTTTCTGAAAATCTGGATATAATTTTATAACTAGCAATCAGAGGAATATTCTATTGGTTCTTAACTTTATGCTTAAGTTGTTCATTTGAGTGTGTATACACTATAGTGTACCATGGGGAAAAATTATTTTACTTGAGTAAACATAATGTATTTTAGTAATATCAATAGGCACTTCACTTGTGAGATGAGTGTATACCTCACTCAAAAGGATACCATATCATGTCCTAGTACACTATAACATACCTCATATAAAGATACGCATTTAAAAGTAACAATTTTAAAAAGTGCACATGTTGAGCATGCACAGTTGGAGCTGTGCAAACAGCCCAGTGTTTCAAATAAATACAATTATTACTAGTTAATTTTTATCAAAATATCTTACAGTATGGTAACCATTTACAATTATTGCTCTATTAAGAGTTTTTATCATCAAAGAGCACTTGTTGACCTGTTATGTAATACCATATATATTAATACTGAAGGGTGTGCAACTGCAGCTTAATGAGTGTAGATCCTGGCATGGCTCCAAATAATTAAAAAAAAAAACCCTGACTGGATCTTGATTTAACAAAGAATATACTTTCTGTGTTTAGATGAGTCCAATGCAATATTCAAAGTTAAAGACGTTTTCCTCAAGTAAGGCAAGTTCACGGCATTGATAGAGAAACGGTGCTTAGCAATGGCTTCTAGTCTCACGATTTGTTGTTTTGTCAATTATTTATGAACAATTACCAGGATCTCAAGTATCTGGATATCAGTTTTATCACCCTTGCAACAACTAAGTACACCAATGCTAAAAATAAAATATAAAGACTAAAATAAATGTAAAAAACAAGTAAAATAAATATAAGGATTGCACAAGAACAGTCTGATGTAAACACTTCGATTTCCCAGCTGAGACTCCTGAAGCAAAGAGTCAGTGACTGCATTCAGGCAGCTTAGTTGGTACTCTTATTCTGGAAAAGAGGCTACATCTTCTTTTCTCTGAGTTGTCATGATTTAATCTTCCACAGCTAGTGAAAAAACAACGGAAGTAGTAACCATTAGAGTCAGTTTTAATACTGTAAATTACTAAAGCACATCACACAATCTTTTATCTAAATTTAACTCATAAAGAAGAGTAGGCGCTACTGTTTTAAACTCCTTTACTTCTCTCTCTCTCTTTTTTAAGATTTTATTCATTTATTTGACAGAAAGAAACACAGCTAGAGAGGGAGCACAAGCAGAGGAGTGAGAGAGCAGGGAGCCCGGTGTGCGGCTCGATCCTGGGACTCCAGGATCATGACCTGAGCTGAAGGCAGACACTTAACGACTGAGCCACCCAGGTGCCCCTATCTCTGTGTTTTTAAGAAGAATTCACCTTAAAATAAAGAAGTGAAAATCTGATTCCCCTTGCTTTCTTTTATTGGGAAGTAGCAGTATATACATACTACTGGTTTAATATGAATAATCTACACCTTCCTCACTAAGAGCTGTGCATATGTTGGAGGATGTTTGCATTGCTACACAATAACTAATAACACTTTTGGCTAAAAAAAAAAAAAGAAATAGGGCACAGGTTGCTCTTCGTTTTCTTTTTTGTCACCTAAATTAGATTCAGATTATGTAAGTAAAAATAAATCCCTTTACTTATTCCAAACAAGAGTCCTATTTGTATGAACACTGTTCCAAATTAGGAGTTCCATCAGCATTATAAGCCAAGAATATTATTCATTCTCTGTGTACAGTATTATCAAAATGATTTCATCACTGCGCACAGGAGATCTCAGAAGAGTGATGGGGTAAAATAAATGTCACAGCATGTAACAGGGCAGTAAGAAATTAAAAAAATGCCGGGAAGGTCTTACCTTTAAATTAAATCCAAGCAAGTCACTGATAACACCAGAGACGGCTGACAAGATGACAACCTGGGTGATGTTATAGAGCAGTGGATTCATCGTAAGCCCATATAATCTAAAGGGACTGTCCAATTCCTAGCAGAAGAAAAAAACCCATGAGCCCGAAAACTCATTAAGAGTTATCAGTTAAACTAATTCAGGGCAAAACACAGAGAATTTTCAAAAACACAGTTAAAAATTATGGGTACTTTTAGAAAGGATAAACTTGATTAAATTTTAAAGAAGTAAATACACCTTATGTTGTTTTTTTTTTTTTTTTAAGAAGTGATTTTCACTAACAGAACTCTATAACCTAAATTTGTAACTCTAATTTCTGTCTCAAATGAATGACTAGTAAAGTACTGGTCTAGTAGCTACCAAGGGGTTTGAAAACATTTTCTAAGATAAGAACAGAAAATGGAAGAGAACAGTATCTTTTTGGAAAAAATTAGAAAATAAGCCAAATTTTCTGCCATTATTAATACAAACATAAAACTCCCCTTTGAGACAATTACTTTTTGAATATAAGAACTGACCGATTCAAAGATTTAATATGCTTTGATTTACTGATTCTCAGATTTAAAGTTCTATGGTAGGCCCTGTGTTAGGTCCTGGGAAATTAGGATTCAGTCCCTGTGTTGAAGGACCTTACAGTCTGACAGACATGCATATAATTCAACTGTGAGTCTCCCACAGAAGAGGTGTGTATAAAAGGTACAGGCCCTAGAGGAAGATGCTCCCAAAACTCTGTGGGAGGAGATAACACTCATTCCATAAGACACTGAGAACATGGCTCCTTTGAATTGCCACAGGTTGCTCAGCATTTTAGAGCCAAGTGCAAAGAAAGAAGTCCTTCAAATTTGTAAAACCAGCTACTGCGGTAAGGGTCACTCTTTATGCAGACTGTACTGACAGACTGGCCCCAGTGAATTTAAAGGGAGAAGTGCCTGTGATGTGCAGGTGAAGAAGATCACCGGCAGAGGGGAAGCAATGTGGAAGGAGAGCTGGTGGACTAAAAGCAGGAAGGCCTCGAGAGACAACGAGGGTCTGACTTAGTGCCGAACTGACAGGGAAGTGGCGATGTACTGGAAGCTATCTGAGAGGCTTGAATCAATGGGCCTCAGAATTTCTTAGCAGTGAAGTGGGAGAGAGAGGGAACAATCAATATTAAGGCCCCGGTTTCTGAGAAGACTGTGTATGACTCTGTCTGTGTGATCAAAAAGGATCACACTGTTGTGCACTGTACTTCAGTTATCTTCTACTTCTCTCTACTCTGGGACTGAAGCTGCTCCTAAGCCTCATCCCGTCTGGCACGGTGCCTACCCTCTGAAGGTACTGCCCACATACGCACCAGACAAGCCCACCCACTTCTTCAGAAACTTGTCGATGCCTAATGTATACTGTGAGGCAGAAAGCCTGTTAAGATTTTTCAACTGACTGAAGAAATAATCGTAACATTGAGACACAACTAATTTTGTACCATTCTCTGAACAATTACGAACTCTAAGAATTAAATTCAATTTGCTGTAAAAACTGAGATTATAAAAGACATTTTCCTTTAAAAAAGAAAAGCATTACCAATACTGCAAAGCAGTGCTAAAAATATTTTATTGAATTACCTCCAAGGAGTTATGAAATCAGGTATTTTGAAATTATATTTTTTGATTGCTATAAAAATGATCTGAAAATTTAATGTGTTTATTATTATTATGTATTACTTCTTTTAAGCTAACTCAGGCCAAGCAGAAGACTGCTCTCAGAAATACAAAATGAGAAAATTTCCAAGTTAACATTAAATCTCCCTTTTTGAAATCTTTTTAAGTTCTAGGAGGCAAAATTTCCAAAGATGCCAACCTCTACAATACTTTAGACATAGTGAAGTCTTAAATTTTTAAGCTATTAAAATTTCAAAATGAAATGATCTGAATTACTTTGATTCATGGCATAAATGTGTTCAAATGTAATTTGGAAACAATTTGGATAATCATGAAAACCAAACACAAGGTAGGATATGCAAATAGAAGACTCAGACATAATGTCAGAACAGCGTATTCTATATTATATCCATTTTCAATTTACTTTTACCTTTAGCAGTTTAGTAGCCAGCTTTAAAACATTATTCACTAGTGTCAGTTCCTCTTTTTTGTTAGGCTTCTTCTCCATTTTCAAGTAGAGGTTTATCTTTTTATAAAAAGGAATAAATGGTTAAAAATACTTACAACTACAACAAACACTCCTTTTTAAAAGGAACTGAAAGATAGTCTAGAACTCATTTTTAAAAGGAACTGAAATATTAATTGTGGTTCTCTGGTTATTGAGATTACAGATGATACTAATATTCTCCTCCATACTGTACTGTATAGTCCAAATTCCCTAAAATAAACATGCTATTTTATAGAAAGAAAACAAGGACTTATTTAAACTTATCAAGTAAAACGAAAGCTGACATAAGAAAGGCAAGCTGGGTGTCATTTAATAATAGGCGAAACATTTTAGTCCCAGAGCCAAAGCAACCTAAAGAATAAGTGAGAACTAGAGCAAAGCGTATCAATTGGTTTGTTTTGGCCCTCTCCCATTTCCCTTTAAGAGCGTCCGTGACAGGGTTACCAATTTTTTAAAATCAAACTATCCCTGACAAAAATATTAAAAAAGTTTTCATTGGCTTTACGTTTCTTTGAATAATTCCTACGAAACGGGAAGGAAAGTATTAAACAAATTCATACTAAATAAAGTCAACCATGAAAATTATTATGCTTTACCCTTCCTACTGAATAAAAATTCATACTTATTCAAACATGGCTGTGCCACACAGCAAAGCAAATATATTCCACTAATGGTTTAAAATTCATCCACTTCTATAAACAGTACTTCCTTCTTGTCAAATAAAAGTAAAACAGAAAAACAGCAGATCAGATTTGAAATCTGCATCACGGCAGGAGCACCGAAGAGGCTTTATGTTCTATCAAATTTTAAGTTTTGCTTTACAACACAAATGCAATCTAACAGGTTCCTAAAAAACTTGAAGGAAATGGAAAGATTTTTGGTTTAATATGTAGATTACAGACATCAACTCGTAACAGATTAAACATGCATTCTCACCTGTTCAGTAAGTAATATTGAGGTATTGCTATATTTTTTACTTGTTTCTGATCCAAGGGTAACAAATCTTAGGAGAAAAAGCGTTAACGAGATGCACCAGATTACTAGCTCCCAATTGTAGTGACAATCAAGGAAGATCTCATGCACATGAAGCAACTAAAAGTGTATGAAAAAGGCAACAGGAAGCAGCAATGTGATTTAAACAAATTTTTTTTGAAAGGAAATAACACTTTCATACAAATGGATCATGAATGCAGTAGTACATTTTAAAAACATTCCACATTTATTATGGAATATCTCAAACACATAAAGCATAACAATCAAAACGAATGACTAGAGAGGGTAACTCTCTTATTTCTAATTTAAAGTAAATACTCCTAGCGTAATAAATATGATATAAACAATGTTTGCTCTAATTTTTGAAAAATACACTTTTAGGGGCGCCTGGGTGGCTCAGTTGGTTAAGCGACTGCCT
>PITA01015511.1:22358-49980 GCA_004023965.1 Spilogale gracilis
CCACAAAACTTTAAAAATACACTTTTTCTGGGGCGCCTGGGTGGCTCAGTTGGTTAAGCGACTGCCTTCAGCTCAGGGCATGATCCCGGGGACCTGGGATCGAGCCCCACATCGGGCTCCCTGCTCGGCGGGAAGCCTCCTTCTCCCTCTCTCACTCCCTCTGCTTGTGTTCCCTCTCTGGCTGTGTTTCTCTCTGTCAAATAAATAAAATCTTAAAAAAAAAAAAAAGAAAAAGAAAAATACACTTTTTCAGATTAAGCAGTACTTGCCAGTATTATGACTCTCCACTGAAATTCACCAATTTGTATGCTCCATCTTTGAGATGATCAGATGTTTTCTCCTCCTTTAAATCAACTAAAGGAGCTCAAGCCAGATTCAGGGATTTTTTTTTTTTTTTAAAGATTTTATTTATTTGACAGAGAGAAACACAGCCAGAGAGGGAACACAAGCAGAGGGAGTGAGAGAGGGAGAAGCAGGCTCCCCGCCGAGCAGGGAGCCCGATGTGGGACTCAATCCCGGGTCTCCAGGATCATGACCGGAGCCAAAGGCAGTCGCTTAACCAACTGAGCCACCCAGGCGCCCCCCAGATTCAGGGATTTTCCAAGTTGAAAACCTTTGCATTCCAGGGATAAACTATACTGGTCATGGCATATTTATTGTTGTTATTAAGTTGCTGGCTTCATCTCCCTAGTCTTTTGTATCAGTGTTAACAAGGAAAATTAGTTCACAGTTTTCCATTTTCATATTATCTCTCTAATCAACTGGTATCAAGATTCTGTTAGTCTCCTAAAATGAGTTTGGGAATATCCCCCCCCCTTTTTTTTTCTATTCACTAGATGTTTTTTGTAGGATAGAATTAGCTGTTTAGGGGAACCTGGGTGGCTCAGTTAGTTAAGCGTCTGTCTTCGGTTGAGGTCATGATCTCAGGGTCATAGGATCGAATCCCACATCAGGCTCCCTGCTCAGGGGGCTTCTGGTTCTCCCTCTGTTCCTCCCCTCTCTTGTGCTCTCTCTTTCTCTCTTGCTTTCTCATATAATAATCTTTTTTAAAAAAATAAATAATAAAATCTTTTAAAAAATAGAATTAGCTGTTTATTTGAATAATTAGCAAAATTCAACTGTAAAACCACATGGGTCTAGAGGATTTTTGTTGGTGGCAAATTCTTAACTGACTCACTACTGCTTTATAGTTATAGTTTTCCCCAGATTTCCATTACATTTTGAGTGTTTTAATAAATTATACATATGTACAAAATGGTCCACCAAAGCTTTCTACTTTAATGATATAAAGTAAGTTATATTAACATTCTCTAAAAAAAAAAATTCTTAACTGTGCCAGTAGCTTATGGTTAAACATACTGTACTTTTTCTTTTTAACCACTTGTTATTTGTATGTTTTAAAATTTCCAATTGCATGAGTTTTCTTGCTGCTGCCATTGCTTCCTACTGTATTATTTAGAACAAGTGGCCTCTATGGTCTGAGCTGAGAATTACTTTGTCCAAGTACATGGGAAAGTCTTATAAACTGTCCTTGTGCCTGAAAAGAATATGTATTCTCTAATTTTAGAACAAAATTTAACTGTTGTTTACATACATATCTTCATTATATTTTGTCAGTTTAATCTATCATTTACTTAAAGAAATGTGTTGAGACCTCCCAATGAGGTTTTTTTCCTATAATTTCTCACCTTAGTGCTATTAATTTTGGCTGTCTATACATATATTTGAGTTACATGATTCATGCATGCAAAGTGGGAATTATGAAATCTTCCTGATAAATTATTCTTCTAATTTTTGTTAAGCTTCCTTTTATCCATTATACTTAGACTACAGTCTATTTCATCTAATATTAAAATGAACTCACCAGCTTTCTTTTGGCTAGTATTTGCCTGTAGTAGCTTTTTCTATCCTACATTCAAAACCTTTCAAAGTTATTATGTTCTGTGTGTCTTTCTTGATAGGCAAATACTTCTTTTTTATGTACCTGTGAGTCAGAACTACTACAGCATGTACTCCAGAAACATGGAAATTAAACCTGGAAGAAAAGGCTGAGATGCAGTAGGGAATTTGAGTACAGAAATCAGTCTTTTCCTCTTGGTGGCTTTTACAATTTTCTCTTTGTTTTTGGTGTTCTGCAGTTTCTGCACAGTAAGTCTACGTGTGGATTTACTTTTATTGCCCCTTCGCATTCTTGCTATGCTTCCTAAATCTGAAATTATTGACTTTCATCAATAAAGAAAAACTCTTAGCCATTATCTCTCCAAATATTGCTATCCTTCTCCTTTCTATCTAGAATTCCTACCAGATATTCATTGGATCTCCTATCTGTCTCAATGTTCTTTTCGTATTTCCAGTCCTTTATCTCTGTCCTATATTCTTGGTAACTTCTTCAATCTCCCATTCACTGTTTTTCGCTGTGTTCAATCTCTTATTTATTGTTTACTGTGTTTTAAATGTCAGTAAGTGCATCTTTCATTTCTCTGAAGTGCCATCAGTTCTTTTTCAAAATCTTTTTTCCATGATGTTATCTAAGTCTTTATCTTATAGTTCACATCTGATCAGTCTATCATCTGAGGAGATCTAATCCCGGAGTTTGTTGGTTTGTTGACTCACTCACACTGACTCTCTCCCCAGTGTTTTGAAACCTGAAGGGGCATCATCTGTGGAATTCTAGGAGGCCTAAGTTGAAGTCACATCCCCCCAAGAACAATCTCAGTTTTGTTTCTACCATGTATCTGGGTATCCAGGAACCTAGGACCACTTCTCATATTAACTGCTGGACACAGGTTATAGGACAAGATCTGTAATGTACAATTTAAACCCTGAACCTATAATGAGGGACAACCTACAGTTATATATCCTTAGAGGAGAGACTTATCCCCCCACTCTTGTCAATCCAGGCAGAGTCAGATGAACTTTCTTATTGTCCTCCTGTGCTGGTGAGCAGGCTGTTTTAAACCTTCAGGTAATCTAGTATGTCATATTACTTGAAATGGAAGTTAAAAATTTTTTTAAAAGATTTTATTTATTTGACAGAGAGAAACACAGCTAGAGGGAACACAAGCAGAGGAACTGAGAGAGGGAGAAGCAGGCTTCCTGCCAAGATGTGGGGCTCGATCCCGGGTCTCCAGGATCATTACCTGAGCCGAAAGCAGTCGCTTAACCAACTGAGCCACCCAGGCGCCCCTCGAAGTTAAATTTTATAACCTAGAATATCCTGAGATATTTTTGAGCTTCCTGACTAGTCTTGGACAATGAGAGTTCTTTTTCAGGGCCTGAGGCAGTCAAGCCACAGTGACAATCCAGATAAAAAATGAAAGAATTAACACTAAATGTGAATAGAGGTTCATGAAAAATTGTCCGAAATAATCTCATAATTCTAATCACTCGTAAGTTTGTTTGGGGAAATAAAGATAACCACGTGAATGGTGGATAAAAACAAATTACTATACATTCTATCAACAGACATCTGAGAATATGCTAGGCACTGTTCATGACACAGAGGTAAGACACATTTATTCATTCTACTGAAAAAAAGATACACTGTAAAGAGTCAATTTTAAAATTTTTATAACTAGGTTTACAAGTATTATTACTTTGGTTATTATTAGAAAGTCTTATGGAGCTAAATAATTATAGATGTGATTATCTAGTCAACTTACCTGGGCACAACAGATAAACACAACTGATATAGTCAACAAGAAAGCAGATGAAACTATTACATCAACTGATCGCTGAGGACCTCGACGCTGGGGAAAAAAGGGAAAACACTTTTAAATATATTTACTAATTAGCAGCTAATTTCATGCTTTCAATTACAGTGTTGATCCATCCCTGCAGGTTGATCATAGCTTACTATGTTGAAAATATACCTAATTTGTCAGATGAATTTTAATTACAAAGTGTTACTATTTCCTGAGGATTTGCAATACAGTGAAGACGGTGAATATATAGCACAGAATTCTTGGCGTAACTTTGACATTTTTCATTTCATTTCATTCTAAATATTTTGTCCAACACTAATCATTTATTCAACAGAAGTTTCTTGAGCACCTGCTGAGAATGAGGCCTGATGTTAGGTACTAGAAGTACAGCTGAGGACAAAACAGACCTGGTCCCTACCTTCACGGGAACGAGCAGGGAGCCAGACATCAAGCTTATAACCTGAGATTTATGTGATTAATTGTAATGAGTGCTATTAAAGGCAAAGGATGCTTTGAGAAAACTGGTAGGGAATTTGGTTTAAGTATCACTTCCTTAGGGAGATCTTTCCCAGTTTACACTCCTAACTCTCAATTACAAGTTAGGAAGACAGTGTAGGAAGATCTCCCTAATAAAGTGACATGTATGCCAAAATAAGGTGCCAAGGTATGAAGGCACATGGCGGTGTTCCTGGCAGAAGGAAGGGCAAGTGCAAGAGCACGAAACAGGAAAAATAATATTGCAATTACAGAACTGAAGCAGTCTAGTGTGACTGGAATGGGAGAGGGGAAAGTGTTTCAAAATGAAAAGAGAGAGAGGCAATCCTCAAAAGCTAGGTTATGAAGGGTACTATAGTCCCTATTCAGATTTTGTTCCTTAGCCTAAGAGCAATGGAGAACCTCCAAAAAGTTTTAAGAATTATATGACAAAATCTACATTTTGAAAAGATTGCTGGTGGCAGATTGAGGAATGTACTGGAATGCACCTGAATGTACCTGAATGCAGGGAGGGCAATTAAACAGGCAACTACAGCAGCCCAAAGAAGATGACTGACAGTTTCAGTTAGGGGGTGGATATGAAAACAAAGAGAAGTAAACAGATCTAAATATATTTTGGAAGTAGAAAGGGTGAGAAATGGTGACAAGTTGAACGTTGGAAATTCAGGAGAGGGAAGTAAATACCGAAGATAAGCTCCTAAAGGTAAGGATTTTCAGGTCATCAGTAGTGGACATTACATGGTTAACATTAAATAAATGCTTACTGAATAAAACCAACAGTGCACAAAAGAACGCAACACCTCCTTAGTTTGATAAGGAGGAGGAATTCCAGGTGGTTTCTTACTAAGCTACACAACAAAGATTGTATTCATCCCTCCATACAACAGAAAAGCCACAGTGGGCAAAAATAAAGCCAATTTTTAGCATTTCCCAGTAGAGACTAACAAGTTAAATCAATCAACAGAATAATTAATTTTTTAAAGAGAAGTTTAGACAAATTGTGCAAACTATTTTTCTTTACTTCTGTCATTGTTACTTCCAAAAAAAATTAAGATCTAGGGATATCAGCGGATTTCTGGTCTTTGGGTCAACTTTATTTAAGACCTGATTACTTCATGAATAGTGAAAAATCACTGTGTCCTAAGTGCTTTTCTAAACCAAATTTAGATGTTTCCCATCTCCCTCTTGAATTTTTACACATTACTTCCATAATTAGGAAAGTTATTTAAAAAGATTAAAGGAGGGGCGCCTGGGTGGCTCAGTGGTTACGCCTCTGCCTTCAGCTCAGGTCATGAACCCTGAGTCCCAGGACTGAGCCCCACACGGGGCTGCCTGCTCGATGGGAATGGGAAGCCTGCTTCTCCCTCTCACTTCCACTGCTTATGTTCCCACTCTGGCTGTGTTTCTGCCAAATAAATAAAATGTTAAAAAAAAAAAAAAGATTAAAGGAAAAAAGCAGCCTGAAAAGAATGGCTTAGAATTGCAAGCTAATTTTTTTAAATGGTAATAGGCCACTTCAGTGAAGCTACTCCCCCGATTAGTTTTTTTTAATTCTTTTTTTGAGCAGTGGGCTCCCTCTGCTGGTTTCTGATAACCATTTTAGGTAGAAACAAAATCCTTTAAGCTTTTTAATGAGAAGTTGGTGAGATTTATGAAAAAAAGATAAATGTCACACTTAAAAAAAAAAACCAAAACATACAGATAAAAAAACAAAAAGCAGAATCAGACCTATAAATACAAAGAACAAACTGACGGTTGCCAGAGGGAAGAGGGGTGAGAGGATGGTCAAAGTGGGTAGTGGGAGGTACAGCTTCTAGTCATGGAATGAGTAAGTCACAGGAACAAATGGCAGAGGTTAGGGAATATAGTCGATGGTATTGTAACAGTGCTGTGCGGTGACAGATGGTGGCCACCTTTGGAGGAAGGAATAGCATAGCAGAGAGAGAAGGTAAATCATCACTATGTTGTACACCTGAAACAAATGTAACATTTTGTGTTAACTATGTTTTGATTGAGAAATAATTTTTTTTAAAGATTTAATTTATTTATTTGACAGAGATCACAAGCAGGCAGAAAGAGGAGGAAGCAGGTTCCCTGCCGAGCAGAGAACCCGATGCGGCCTCGATCCCAGGACCCTGAGATCATGATCTGAGCTGAAGGCAGAGGCTTTAACCCCTGAGCCACCCAGGCACCCTGAGAAACAAATTTTTTTAAAAAAGATATATTTAGGATAATCTAATCTTGAGTAATCTACCTAAAATGTATTTAAGTCTTTCAGACCTCAGGTATTCTACTCAAAAGAACCCGTTAAACACTGATTTTGGATTTCTGCACATGGAATGAAACGAACACTAAGTCTGGCCACAGAGAACCACCAGTACACAGGTGACTATCCATTTAGATATACATACATGTTGACAAAAAGACTGACACTCTCAGAGGGAGGTAGCATGCTGTGAGTAAGTACTTTTATCACCGTCATTCTACCTTAAGATAGGACCGGAGAGATAGCCACATTTTTATATTCTGTACTTTCTTCAAACGGAAATGAGGAACCTCAGATTTTCGAGCCCTCCTTGCCGATGTTAAGTGTCCAAAGAGTTTTGCAAAAAGTAATCGCTAAAAAAGATTAGGATAGGGATTAATTTTCAAGTAGATTACCACAGAAAAACAAAAATTGACAAAATATTGTTTTGTTTTGTTTTTTTTAAAGATTTTATTTACTTATTTGACAGAGAGAGAGATCACAAGTAGGCAGAGAGTTAGGCAGAGAGAGAGGAGGAAGCAGGCTCCCCACTGAGCAGAGAGCCCGATGCGGGCCTCGATCCCAGGACTCTGAGATCATGACCTGAGCTGAAGGCAGAGGCTTTAACCCACTGAGCCACCCAGGCGCCCCAAAATATTGTTTTAAGTACTACAAAAACAAAACAGGAAAATAATCAGCAGGTCAAAATGATTTAATGAAGTACTAAAATACTTCAGGAATTCTCTAAATATTATGAAAAGGATAAAATATTTTCCATTCAGAATTCTAATATTATACCCACCTGTTTGTAAGTTCTTTCTGCTACACAGAGCAAAAAAAAGAAAATCCACACAAGAGACACACGAACCACAAAACTTATTATAACCATAGAAAGAACAATGACATCTTCGTTAGAACCAAATGCAATCACATAAAGTTCTGAAGCAGAATGTGCTGTGAGTTGTTCCAAGTCTGTAGCTTGGGAGAGTCGGAAAACAAATGGAGTTAAACCCAGGATTAGAGAGATTGCATTTCCAAAAATCTGGTATCCTATTCCTGGTATATGGCTGTTCACCTTTAGATAGAGGAAAAAAAAGAAAAAAAAAGTATGCAAATTTTATCTACAGCAAAATGAATTCCTATCAAGCATTATTTATAGACATATTAAACATGTTAAAGTAAGAGTTATAATACACGAATAAAGAAATTTAAATTTACTCAAAGTTTGGAGAGCATATTACAGAGAAATTGCAAGTCGTTATGTCTTTGGTTTTGAAGAATAGTTCATTATCAGATTTCTAATTCACTAAATAGATGGAAAAGGATGAACTACCTTGGTTTTACCTAGGTCTGGAAAAAAAATTCTACGTATCTCATTAGTTCAAAAGTTAGAAGTATTCACAGATACTTTAATATTAAAAAGAATGAGTAGATCTCAGATCTACTTAAGCTCAGTTCATAAAAAGGAAAATCAAGAATTCTACTTTTTTGATAAATTTGCAATTTGTGTTTTCCTTCAAACAGCTCAAAATACAAATGGATATCACTTTAAAATCTAAAACTATTTTAGAAGAGAGAGTATGTTAGAGGGGGAAAAGTGAAGAAGGGGGGGAAGGGAATTATAGAAAAGGAAAGGAGAAATATAAGATTGGTAGGAATATGAGGGATCTTAAATACCAGCTAACTTTTTATCAACATATTATACATTCTATAAATGACCTGCTGATTCACAGGTAGTTAAGGTATGGAAAACCAACTAGATCCAAATCTCCAGACTTCGTCTGCAAAGGTAATAGGAAGGAGATCAATTTCTAGAGCAGTAATTCAATTTTTCTTTCTTTCTTTTTTTTTTTTTTTTTAGTAATTCAATTTCTGTCCTTCAGAAAGCATGCACCATAGTCCTCACACAATGAACAACAGACAAGAAATTCAGAATTGCAAGTTAAATCATGACTAGCTATTCAGAGGAATCAGATAAAATTTAAAAACTGTGATGATCTCATAAAAGACACAATTTAATAGAAATGGAACTTAAAACCCATAGTATTTGTACTCTAACTCCTCAAACTACCCAAGATTTTTAGACTACTAGCTGCATTACTTCTATATATTTAAGTTAGCAAGCAAGTATCAAGACAAATATTCTATTTTGAATTTTGGGGGTACTAATAAATAAATGAAGCAGGAGGGATGATACAGGAGAAAATAAGCCCTCATCACACTTGTGTATCTCCTCAGTTTGATCCATGAAAAGCAAAAGAAATAACATAAAAGAAGAAAATTTTAGATTGCACCATCTACTCTTAGTTAGAAGAATGAAAACACCAAAGGACGACAGTGGTTTGGTGATAAATCACCATTTAAATCACAGCGCTAAATAACAAATAATTGTCTTTTTCAGGTTGAAGAAATGAGGTAAATTGTAAATATAACCTCTTAGTAATTATTTAATATATTAATAATCATCATCTTAAATTTAAAAACTCACTCTGTTCATTATCATTCCACTGATTTCAAGCACAGACATGTCTGCTTTCTTGCAGTCACTGCCTTCCCATACTATAGCACTGATTTTTTCTAATCCCGGGTGGGAACTATGGAGCCAGGGCAAATGACTCTACAAAAATAAGCAGAAATAAGTCAATACATTTATCACATTCCACAAATTAATACATTTATACCATATTTTATAAACAGAACATACATATATCTATATCTGAACATGGGTATATGTGTATCTACACACACCCAGTATCAGCAACACTAAAATTCTATCTTAATGTTAATTAGCATATACAATGAGCAGATGGCATATGAAATTAGTCATAAAAAATGTGTATGTTAAGAACATCCTATAACAGGTATTAGGCAAGCTATTGTTCAAAAATCGTCTAAAATGTGTCAGCAAAAGCACTCAGTTGTCAATCTGTCTACACAGCTACTAATATACTAATGTTCCGAGACAAATCGATATCAGTTTGTTCATATTACTGACTCTCCAGCTTATGGCCATTCAATACAAAAGCACATGACAGGTACAATTTAACCTCTTTGAGAGACTAAATGGTGATACAATCTCATCCTCAAAAAGACTCCGTCACACCTCAGCCTCAGTATTTGGTTTAATTACTTTTTTTTTAATCTAGCAACTCCTCAAAGCATCAGTTTAACTCCCCCCCCACACCCTTGGAGTAAAAATTGCAAATGGAAACACATGGAACCAGAAGTGCTCTCCCAGGAATAAAGCATCTCTCAACATTTCAAGAACAGAAAAAGAAAAGAAAAATCAAAAGCCTTAACACAAAGAATGAGACACATAAGTTTGGGAGCTTTTTTTGTTTGTTTTAGATTTATAATTTAAAAAATAAAACTGTAGGGCTCCTGGCTGGCTCAGTCGGTTGAGCATGTGACTCTTGATCTCAGGGTGGTGGGTTTGAGCCACACAACTGGGTGCAGAGATTACTTAAACATAAAACCTTTTAAAAAATTAATAAGACTTCAAAATAGGATAGTTGGGGATTAAAGATAGCAATAAAATTATACAACACTGTCATTACATTATCGGATATTGATAAGAGAAGTTAGCACTAAAAGAACAGACCCCAAATGGAATGAATCTATTTACATTACAGTACTGCTAACTTATTTATAACATATTCCAATTAAAATAACTTCTAACAATGAAAAGAAGAATCTACTACAGTTATATTTACACTCTGAAGAATAAAAATGTGATTAAAATATGGTAAAGATATGTTTTTAAAAACAACGAATGTCTTACTGTTGGGAGAATAAAATTGCATTGATTCATTTTGATTAAAGATTTAAAATAATACTTTAATAATATGTAAGAAAACATGGGAAGTTATTATCATTCTAATACATTAATTTTCTTTCTGTAATGTCAGTAGCCATATTATTGGCAAAGCTCTTTTACATTTAGTTTATTTGGCTATGAAGAGTCTTCCTCTAAATATTTACCTTTTTTCCAAAGGTACAATATTTTAATATACATTAATCATTACAGCATGTATTTCGCTACTGAAGAGCCTTAAGAACTGTAAGATACTAGTTATTAACTATCCACTTAATTCCACAAATATTCCGCAAAATATTCTAAGCTAGGACAGAAGTAATTTGTACCAAAATACTTATCAAACTTTCCATGGAAATCTAGTTAATTATGAAGTGGAACGGAACTACAAAGCCAGGAAAAAGTGGGAGAAAGTGAATGCAGAGTGTGAAGTCTGAGAGGCAAGGTTTCAAACACTGATTTACAAGGCTTCTAATCTTTTTAAACTCTCAGTCTATTAACAGCGAATTAAAGGCTTCCCAATAACGTGAAGCAAGGCATCATCAAGAAGGTCCATCTAGAGACAGAAACAGGAATTCAAGAAGTTCTTCATCCTCTAAAGTATTCGTTTTGCCCAGTTACCTTTGCAGTTACTCTAACTAGCATTTTATACCATCTTCCTATTTCTAGAAAGCCAGAAAGCAGGAGAAAAGAGAGCAACCAGAAACTGGTGAATTTAAAGAGTTAACCAATCCTATATCTGTGTGTGTCACATGTCTTCTGCAAGAACAGTCTTGTTGAAATATGTGCTGCCTACAGTGTATGAAGAACAGCATTACATGAAATACTTTTCCAAAAAGGCTTAAGGAAAACATCAGAGCAAATAATTCCATTTTATAATTTTATCACATAGGTTCTTTCACTCATTCACCCAGTTTTGTTTAAACACCTACTATGTACCAGCAACTGTGTGATTCAACAATGAGCAAGAGAACACGTGGTCCCTGCTTCTATGCCTCTTTATGGTATCACTGGGAAAATAGCTCTCAGGCATTTTCCTGAACTTCAGTTCTAGTTATTATGCTCAGTGATGTAGGTGAATACCCAGATTACTCATCCAACACCCTATTCTCATGGATTGTTCACTGTTTTCTTCACTTCTTAAAATCCAGAGACTTTCAGCTGCTCCCATGGCCACAGCCTGGACCTTGTCAATGCCAAATTGCTCAACTTCTGCACTGAGTCTTCAACCACAACTTCTCTTTCTGGGTCTCAAAACTTCAATTCTAAAATACTTCTGAACATACCCATCCTTCAATCTATCAGTCCTTTCTTGGTTTCATTTCCTTCTCAATCTAACATGTCTAGACGCTTACCATATCCATTCCTTCTTAGCCTCTCCTGTCCCTTTAATAGCAACTATTTATTGAGTACCTGCACAATGTGATTTTGGGTGCATTATATAATTCCAAGCACAATTATTCTCATCTTCAAAATAAATATATACAAAACACATTGCATTGTCATAGGTTGTGAGAATTACATGATATAATGCATCAAGATTACCATGCGCAGTGCCTGGCAGATAGTGAATGCTTTTTTAAATGTCTGCTATTACTGATTACCGCAACTATATTCCTCCAGAGAATATCACACAACTGTGTGGACTGGGAGACCACAAATTTGTGGTTTCAAATTATAGCTGGGCTCTCAACAATATGGCAGTGTGACTGTTAATGCGTTCACTGACTTGAATACACGCGCACACATACTCCACATACTCTCCATTTCCCACCAGTGATAATTTTGAGCCTTCACCACCATGAACAAGTCCCCAATCCTATCATCTCACTTATGTTAATAGGCCTCCAGCATCCTCATCATCCTACTTTCTCCGTGCACCTCCTCCTCCTATCTCAGCAGCAGATGTGTTCTCCTTCTTATTGAAGGCAAAACTTCCTAGTTATGCTTCCCTCCAGAACCTTATGAAACCTCATTCGACAGCCTCTTCTCCAGTATCTCTTCAGTCTTTCCCTCCTGGTTCTCCCCTACGTACCCATTTCGGAGGTGGGGGCCAGAAAACTCCCTCAATTCTACTGCCACCTTCCTTATCAATGTTTATGGCTTAATTTGTAGCCCCAAGTTTTAAATTTTAGGATATTCAAACTCATCAATCTCTTCATTTTTGATGTTTGCTTGTGCCTTTTGTATGTTCTTTAAAATATTCTTCTCTTGGGCTGCCTGAGTGGCTCAGACAGTTAAGCATCCCACTCTTGGTTCTGGCTCGGGTCATGATCTCAGGGTTGTGAGATCAAGCCTTATGTCGGGATCTGTGCTGAGCATGGAGCCTGTGTGGGACTCTCTTTCTCCCTCTCCCTCTGCCCCTCCATCTGCCGCTCACCCTCTCTCTCTAAAATATAGAGAATAGAATAGAATACAATCGAATAGAATAGAAAAATAAAATAAATAAAAAATAAAATAAAAAATGAAAAATAAAATAGAAAAATAAAATAAACTAAAATATAAAATAAAATAAATAAAATTTAAAAAATAAAATATTCTTCTCTTATCAAGAGTAACAGATTTTTTTCCTATATTTTCTTATAAATATTTAACGTTTGATTCTTCACATTTCAGATCTGGAATGTATTTTTGTGTAATCATTGGACCTAAAATAATATACTGAAGAGTCCATCCTTTTCCCACTGGTCATAATGTCACTTAAGTCATATATTAGAGGGACTGATACAGGTACGTACTACTTCAGGGTTTTCTATTCTGTCCCATTGGTCTATTTGCTTATATGCTGCCTTGGTCTGATTGGGCTGATATAACCAAGTACCATGGACTGGATGGCTTAGAAACAATAGATGTCTATTTCTCACAGTTCTGGAGGCTGAGAAGTTCAAGATCAAAATGTCAGATTTGGTGTCCAATGAGATCCCACTCCCTGGTTCACAGACCACCCTCTTTTTGTTCCAGCCTCTCACGGAGAAAGAGGCAAGTGACCTCTCTGAGGTCTCTTTCCTAGGGCACTAACCCTTCATAGGTGCTCCATTCTTATGTCCTAATCACCCCCCCACAAAGGCCCCACCTCCAAATACCACAGACATTAGGTTTCACCATATGAACTGATGGGTGGGAGAGATTGGGCATTCAGGCCATAGCATATAACTGTACCATACTACCTTTCTTTATTCATTACTATATTTCTAAAGTAAATTTTTATATCCAGTAAGGAAAGTCTCCCTGTTGTTTCCAAAAATGTTTTAGTTACGTTCAACATTTTGTTCTTTAATGCGGACTTTACATCAGTCTAAGTTCAACCAGATGGACAAACATAACTGGTAGGATCTTGATAGAAAAAGCAGTGATGGGGCGCCTGGGTGGCTCAGTTGTTAAGTGTCTGCCTTCGGCTCAGGTCATGATCCCAGAGTCCTGGGATTGAGCCCCGCATCAGGCTCCCTGCTCAGCAGGAAACCTGCCCTTTTGTTCCCTCACTAGCTGTGTTTCTCTCTGTCAAATAAATAAATAAAATGTTAAAAAAAAAAAAAGGCAGTAATATTGGTAACTCTGACATATTTCTGCATTTAATAGAAATACTCCTAAAATTTCACTATTAAATATGATAGGTTTTTAGAAGGTTATTTGGTAGCTATTTTTTAGAAGATTAAGTTAAGTTCTCTTCTAAGTTTAATTTTCTAAGAGCTTAGTTACTGGGTTTTATTATTAGGATTTGATGAGAACTTAGAGGAAGAGTGAGGATTTTAAATGACCATGGGTTTCCTGGCTGGTGAGTGGATAGATGATAGTGGTGACGTTATTCACTAAGATTCTGAGAGGCATAAGAAAAACAAATTTATGAGGGAAGATGGGATATTTGGTTAGATCTGAGATACTGGTGGGACATTAAAAAAAAAAAAAAAAAGATATGGCATAGACATGTGCTGTCCAATATGGCACCCTGCTCACACATTGTTACTGAGCACTTGAAAAGTGGCTAGTCAAATGAAATGTGCTGTTAAGGGTTCACAATAGATTTTGGAGATGTACTATAAAAAGAGAAAAATATTTCATTAGTATTTTTCATACTGGCAATATTTTGAATATATGGGGTTAAGTAAAATATATGAAAATTAATTTCACCTTTTTAAATGTTTTAAAGGAGGCTACCAGAAAACTTAAAATTACATGTGACCCTCCTTAGATTTCTGTTGGATAGCGTTGCTAAAGCTCTTGAGAGATAGAAATCTGATATTTATGAGATACAGATTTGTGAATTATGATCTTACAGGTGGAATTAAGGCCACGGGTGCTGATCTGACCATGAAGTATGCTGAGTGAGAAAAGAACTAATGCATCTAAAACACAATCTGACTAATAAAACTCCATTTACCAACAACTTCTCAGGAACATAAGTTTGCAAGGTAAGAGATACACCAAAATATAAATACTGAAATTCTATGTTCCAATGAAGCCAGACCACAGCTCATTTAAAAAGAAAAAAAAAAAAAATCACATGAATATTATTTTAATTGAATGTAAGCTTTTCTTCATCTCTATAAAATTTGTACATACATTCAAAAAAGCTGGACTGAGAACCCCAAATAATCCAATACTGTAAACCAACCTGATGAAAAGGGTCGTCTCTATATTCTTTTTTCACATTTGGATTAATTTGAGGATTTTCCATATCTGTCTCACTGGTACAAGATGACCGGCATTCTGCACAGTGTAACAAGTCTTCCCATAATACATCTTCTGTTTCAGATTCTGGCCTTGCACTCTCAGAATCCTGTCTGGAACTTGAACAGCGAGAGCTGCAACTAGTACCCGATTTAGGGGCATCCTGAAATCAAGATATTCTTGGACATTAATACAATTTATGTACCCTTTCCAACTCAAAGGATTTTATCAGAACCATACATTGCTACTTTTCACCACAACAACAAATACACTGTCAAATGACAGTGAAATAGCCAAACATTAAAAATATGTTAGTTTTTAAGGAGTAACAAAATTTCCTCATATCAAAATTTATTTGATTTCACATCTCAGCTCAAGTGTTCTTTTGCATGCAAAGGTCGTGCCTGTTTCCTCCTAAATTTTTATACAAAGTTCAAAATTCAGGCAGGCAGAGACTAGCCTAGGTTCATATGGCTATTATTTTATCACAATACATATTGGTATTATATTATCAATGAATATTAACAACTTTAACTGATGTGTTTAATGGAGTTATTCTTACTCTCGTCTTTTTTTAGTAAGAGTAGATCTCATGTATCTACTCTTTTGTTCAAACAGAAGTTCAACAAATTGATGTAAAATTAATAAATAACCTATACTAGGAAGAGAATTGCCAACTCATGTTTTTGAGATAATCTATGGTATAAAAGTGAAAAACTAAAAGGCAAACGTTAATTTCTAATCAATTTACTTATTTCCTACGAGTTATTATTATACAAAAAATACTTTTGAGTAAAAGTTTGATTTAATAATTCAAAGGAACTTTGATGTAATAAAGAATGGTAATAGCTATCCTCACAGCCAAGTATGCTGAAATTTTCAGATTTGTTTTTAGTTATCCTCTGTCACTAAGATTGTCAATTTCACCTTTAAAATGTTTTAGACGTATCCCTTTCTTCTTCTCATGATACTATCAGAATTCAGACCTTATCACCAACGCCTTGTTTGCTATCTCCTCCTGACCCCTATCTGAAAGGCCATCCCTACTTTTCAGATTAATCTTCCTAAAGTGAGCTTTTCTTTTTTTTTTTTTTTTTTTTCCACTCTGACCAAAGTCCTTCTGTGACATCTACCCCTCTCCTGGATAAAGTTCAGATTCCTTCACCAGCAACCTTGGCTTCAAATATGCTACTTTTGGACTGTGTTCTCCACTCGCCGCTACCACAGCCTTCTCCTCCACTGACACTGGGCTACTCCCTGGCCCCTAAAACAGCTTGTTCTTTGTCCCTCTAGCCTCCGACTATGTGTCCGCCTTGTATCCTACTTTCCTTTATAGCCTGCTCAACCAAGTGTCCGGAAAGCACCATTTCTATCCCTTTCTAGCTGGCTTACCTTATTTCTGACCCTCAGTTTAGTCTTCCGGCAATGGCGGATAAAACTATCTATCTTAAAGAGACACTGAAAATTGAGTGAGGACTGTAGCTTTTAATACAAACCAGGGGCTCCACAAATGTTAGTTTTGAAGCCTTCTACTCAGACTGATCCCTTTGTCCCTAAAGTGAGGTATTATTATTAATTTCCGTGGCAATGAACTGTACATTGCTATTCAGCATCTGTAATATCGTCTGTGCTATTAAATATTCATGCATTTAATATTCTCAAGTAAGCCGTAACTCTTAAATACACTGTAAGTCAAGAAGACAAAAACCAGTTTTGTTTTGTTTTTTTTGCCACCCTTCCTATATGTAACAAAATATCTTGAATGAATGAGACAGGTGATTGATAATTTATTGATATCAGAATGGGGCACCATGAATATATATATTTAGTATGTTGATTAGGGATTTATTTGTGGAAGGAGAATTATTTGTTTAAGGAGAAGTAAAAATGTTTTTAAAGAAAAAAAAATTCAGAAAGAAAAAAGGTAAGAATCAGTCTGCTTTGTCTTATAAAAAGCACTCCAAAAATATTTAATTCACTAATGTCAACCAGGGTACTTAAAGCACAGTTTTTATCACAACTGTTTTCATTAGATAGTAAGGTAGAGAAAGTATTAAGTAACCAGTAATCAACCGCTAATTTAAAAATTTTGATAAAGCTAACTTATTATCTGTGACTAATTTCTGATGCAGACTTGTTTATCAGATACAGAAATGAGTAACAAGATTAAAGGCCTGATGATTATTTAACTGAATCTAATGGGTGATTTCAGGATAAGGAAATACCTTTAATTTTTATAAAAGTATCTTGCCAAATACTGATTAATAAGTGGGCCACTTTACAAATGTAAAATCTAAAAATTATGACCTATAACCATTTACATGTCAAACAGATTTTACCTGTAATATTTAGGTGATTAATGGCCACTTTGAATTTCATTAAAAATTGCTGGAAAAAAGGCTAAAAATTAGAAATGTTTGAATTAAATAGCTGAGTTAACAGCTCATTTGACTTGGTTCAGTCTGCTTATTTTAAATCTTTAGACGGCGAGCTAAAACTGAGCCTATAATCAAAGTAAGGGGAGAAAAATTATTATTTTAAGGGAATAAAAATTCATAACATTAATGCTTTGTGCCAGGCAATCGTGCATAGTTTTATTTAATATTAACAATCTGAGGAGGTTAGTCTCCTTTCTCTACTGTACAGATCGGAAACTGAGACTCAAAGAAGTTAAACGATCTTTCCAAAGTCACTTAAATGCTCTAGGTCCAAGCCCAGAGTATCTTCATTATGCTTCCCATCAAATGCTGCCTTCATTAGATGAAAAGCTAAGTTTCAAGAGGGAATAAAAATGGAAAGATATTTGTAGCATTAAACAAAGCAGGAGAGAGTAGGAAACAGGGCAAATGCTTAAAGGAAGTTATCACCTTCCTTTATCATAAATATTCATTATTATTCATTCTTTAATTTTCATTCATTACTTATTCATAAATATCCCTTCTTTAAAGGAAGTTATCACCTAGGACACCTCTTATTCCAGATAATCAAATAACTCCAGCAGCTTCCCAGTGGGAGACTAGAAGAAGACAACCAGATATACATAGCAGATAGTAGAAAAAGGGAAGAAACTGCGGCAGGGGTGGGGTTGGGAGAGTTGGGGGTGGAAGAAAGGGGGGTTAAGTAAAAGTCTACACACCAGATGACAAGATCACCGCCTCATATCCCAAACCCCTCGATACCAAACACCATGGCAGCCTAGTATAGTACCTACTGCTCCCACACCATCAGAAGATTGGATGATTCTTCCAGAAAAACTAAAAACCCCTAAAAGTATATCTATAGATACTGACATATGGCAGGCTTAAAACAAGTGGCTGTGTGTGCCCTAACTAGTCATTTTATAGTGAAGACCACGAGTTCTAAGTGCTTTCCAAAATGCTTTCTTTGTGTCTCACTCTTAAAGGAAAAATATCACCAGTAATTTGAAGAAAACAGAATAATAAATAAAGATGTAAAAAACATTACAACACTGTTGTGTCCTATCTCAATTTTACTTCAAAGGAGTTTTTCCTTTGCTTATTTATATAACCTGAGGTTAGCTTGACTTGAGAATCAAAATTTTCTTAAACTGAAATGCAGCTTTTAAAATATTTTCTAGTCTAAAGCTCCCTAATTTACAGATAAAGAATTTGAAGATCAGGTTTTATTTTTAGGTAATCTTTTACATCACTAAAAGAAGATTTAAAACAATCAATGCCTACTAGCTAATTACTGGTGTTACTTAGCTTGAAATCCAGAAGATCTTAGGCAACATATTTATTTAAAAGTTAAGGTCAGCAGAATACTGATTTGCCCTTCAAGAATCTCAAGAGTTCAACATAATAGCTGCAAACCAAGAAGAGCAAAGATTCTGGGCTGAGAAGAAGTACCTCTAAAGCCAAACAACTGATCTATTGGAGAGTGAAGACCTCCTTCTACAGAAGGTCCTGAATCCCTTCCAGTACCAACTGACTTCTGACTGTACTTAATGTAAGACTGAGAAATTCACAAAACTGAATTTCACAAGAAACAGGGGAGAGTATATCAGATGATCTGGGTGAAGGCAATGAGCAGACACGGTGCCATCAGTTGTGTCTCATGGCAGCCACTGACAGAAGAAACAGCCATAGTCACCACTATGATTCAACAGAGATACAACCACAGAGAAGACTATATGAAGAACAAGTAACTCTTCTAAGCTTAAAACAATCAAGGTATTGATACTACAGCACAGTGTAATATTTGATTTTTCCCAAGTATAGCCCTACATCATCATGAAAAACAAAATTCGAAAATAATCTAAAAAGAGGAGAAGGCAATGTTTATCAAAAAAGTGTAAGCAACATATGTGGCCATATATGACATAAGTCCACTTCAAGAGAGATAATGAAATGTTCTGTCCTTAGAGTAAAAACTGGAAATACACTTGAATGAAATTCTTTTTCTATTTAAATAGTTTCAGGAGATGTGATAATTTCAAGAGATGTGATAAAGTTGAAAAACAGTTTAGAGAAAAATATTAATAAAGAAAGAATCAAAGAAGAAAAAAGAACTGAATTTTATAGAATGGGCAACTTAATAACTAGTGATAGTGACATGAAGAAAGTTACTTAGAATGATAATTCTGCTATGACCCAGAAGCTATAAAGCCTTTCAAATTGTGAAAAAGACTAACATAGGAGTTCATGAAGTATCTCTTTGGGATGGTCGTCTTTAAAAGTAAACAACAATGTCTGAGTCTTCAGAGATATTGCACAACATGAACACAAATGTGTAGCTCTCTGTCATATGTGCAATACATAAATCTAAAACTGTTACTCTATAAATCCAGATCATATAACAAGATAATTGATACTGAAGGGAAATATTTACTTCAATAACTATATTCAATTGCTGAAAGAAGTTGTAAACTAGTAATACATAAAATAGGTACGTATACATGTACATAAGTACAAAGTATATACCTCATTAGGGTAATGTTTCTTATAATGGTGTGACTTTCTGTTCCGAAGAATGCTCTCAGAAGTCCTGTCCACGTGACGGCGTAATGGGTACCCTGTTTCAGGACCTTCCTCGCTGGAGACTTCATCAGAGACATTTGTTATTGTCCTCTGAGTATCCTAAGTTGGGAGTACACAAAGAGAATTACTGTAATTTATGACTGACTTTGTAGCTTTAAAACTACAACATTTTAAATCATATGTACACGCAGGTACACCTTCAGATACCTTCAAAAACCTCAAAGTGACTGATTAGTATTACCTGATCTTCTTTTAAAATGTCTTTAAATTAGTAACTATGCTGTTATTTCAACTTTAAGAGTAATTCAACAGCCATTTGTCAGATATTGTCCTATAACATTTCTGTTCATGAAAGGATTTGAAATAGTTTAGAAAATTAAGACTATAAAATAGGATAAAAGTAGAACAGAGACCATTTAAAAGAAGCTGAAAAAACAGAGATGAATTAATTATACTATTTCTACAAAACCCAAATACCAAAATGATTTAATAACGACATGAGGCAGGAGGAAGTGAAGAGTAGTTGTTTGTGTGCACATATCACACAGACATTATGTATGTATCAATTTGTAAGAGACATCCAGAATTTGGAAATTCTAAAATCAAGAGACCCCAGAGCTTAAGTTTTATTGATATTTTCATATTCCTCTTATATACCTTTAGTACATAAGAAATAGCTGAAAATGTGCTTGAAAGCTGTATGACTGAAAACCACTAATCTGTTGAGTGATGTGAGGCTCACACTACCAGAGCGCTCAATGCTTCAAAAATCTAAAATCAGAGTAAGGGACTCTATTTCACTGCAGCCCCATGCTACTGATTGTAGAGCTACTCATATTGAAAACACATGTATTGTCAAGTAGTTAACACATAACTCACTCAAAATCGAAGAATCAACCTACACGTTCATGCTCACATTTCTATATGTAATAGAAGCAACATCTTTTAATTTGTCCCTAATTTTTTTTTTACTGTAAGGTTTTTTGTTTTGTTTTGGTTTTTTAAAGACTTTATTTCTTTATTTGACAGAGAGAAACACAGCTAGAGAGGGAACACAAGCAGGGGGAGTAAGAGAAGGAGAAGCAGGCTTCCTGCAGGGCAGGGAGACCGATGTGGGGCTCTATCCCTGAACTCTGGGATAATGACCTGAGCCAAAAGCAGATGCTTAATGACTGAGCCACCCAGCTGCCCCATTACTGTAAGTTTTTTTGAAGAAAAAATTTAACCAACAAAGAGATATTATTGCATTAGACTTTGTTATAACAAATGCAGGATTTATTTATTATTTTAGAAAAGCAAATAATTGTTATTCTTAACAAATATGTCCTCAATAAGTTTTTTTTCAAATTAAAAACAAAGCAAATGTGTTGACCCCAAAGGTAATGAAGGTAAGAAAAAGCAAGGTAATGTCTTCTTACGGGGAACATGAATGGAAAGCAGATTCCCAGTTCAGTTTCTAAAATACTTGAGACGTTTCATTTAAACAAATTCTCTCTCTCTCTCTCTCTCTCTCTCTCTCACACACACACACACACACACACACACACACACAAATGAGGAAAGAGAACACAAGGTTCAACAAACATCAACTATAAATTATAAAGTGCCTTAACATTTTGGAAAAACTGGAGCCATCAATCAATTCAGAAGGTGCCACATTATACTGGCAATCAAGTTTATTCAAGTAACTTTATTTGATTTTCACCTTTATCAGTGTGATTTGTTAAGGGCTCACAGAATAAATTCTGGAGGATACACGGAGTTCAAAGGTGTTTTTGATGTCTAAGTCAGTTTCCATTTGCTGATGTAAAAATCACACAAGAATAATTTACTTATTTTGGTGTGTGTTCAAACCTGTGTTTTATTTTTTTTAATTCTTCTTTTTTTATTGTTTAGTCACCATACATCATTAGTTTTTGATGTAGTGTTCTAAGATTCATTGTTTACATATAACATCCAGTGGTCCACGCAATATGTGCCCTCCTTAATACAAGCAAACTATTTTAAAAATCACACTTACTTTGCTGGGAATGTTCCTCAGTGTTCCTGGGTGCCAGGCTGCCTCTTCTGGTCGAACAGTTTCACACTGAGGTTCATGGCTTTGGATTCCCTCTTCACTGCTTTTAACAGTCTTTTTCCCTTCAAGGGATACATAGCCATTGTCGGTCTCCGTTGATTTATCAATTGAATTCTTTGCTTTCTTTGATCTAAGAAGAAAAAATTGCAGAAGTATGTTATGTGGACTTAGCTTATTTTGGATGAGTTACTGAGAGAAATTATAATCTGTTAATAATTAAACTGGCAGTTACTTTTCAGAATTTTAATGGCTACCTTATTTTTATAATACGTAACTTAGAAATTTAATACCTACCATATAAATCAATAATTGTAAATCATTGTCCTCATTCAGCTTACCTGATAGGTTTTGAAGTCTCAACAAACAGCAATTCTAAGAGACATGCCCTAACTTATCAAACAACTCTTGGTCAAAATCATTTGGTCTTTGAGCAAAATCTGTGATCAAAATTTTGCCAATTTTATGATGGTTATTAATATGCTGTAAAGTTTTATTTAAAACACTATTTCTATAATTACTAGATTAATTTGTAGTTAGTGGGTTAACTTGGTTTTAACACTTTCATTTACCCAAATACTTTTAGTATATACACATACTATCTTTGATAAATTCATTTTAGTGTACAAAGGAGCCACAGACCTAATGTAACATAAAAATATATGAAGAAATGAAAAACCTTGTAATACTAGTTTCTTAATAATGGAAGAAGTAGAAATGAAGAAAACCAAAAAAATAAAGAAGTAACTTCTTTCACCCACTGAAATACTCCAGAAAAAATAGTACTATCATAATGCTATTAATCACCCAAAAAATCACCTTAATTTATAGGATTTTCATTTTTTCAATACCCAAAATACAACATGGAAATAAGACATTTTGATTAATAGGCCAAAGCTTGAGGGGTCTTCTTCAGAGACTACAGTGGGTAAAAGAATAGCTATCCAAAAGAAATGGTTAGCAGAAATACAGTGTTAAATCTCACACAAAATTAAATGTGCTCAATGCAGATTAAGTTTATCATAATATTTATTAAAAAGCAATTGCATTTAATTTTACTTAAATAAATCCCCTTGAATTTTCTGCAGAATATCCATTTTGCAAGGAAAAAAACTGACTTCATACAGGTCAAAAAAACAAGTTTTTTTTTTTTTTTAATGCACAAAAGAGGGGCACCTGAGTGGCTCTCAGTTGGTTAAGCCTCTGACTTTGGCTCAGGTCATGATCCCAGGGTTCTGGGGTGAGCCAGAGCCAGTCAGAACACACTGCTCAGCGGGGAGTCTGCTTCTCACCTACTCTCAAATAAATAAAAAATCTTAAGAAATACACAAAGGAATTATTTTTAACACCAGAGTTACTCAATCTTACTGCAATCTTTTAGAACTGTATAAGACCTTAGAACTCACCTATTCCAAATGCTCATTTTGGAAACAATGGATAAGAAATATAAAGAGGTTTAAGTAACTTATGTGAGGTCACACAACCACTTAGAGGCAAAGCTAGCACTAGACCACAGACCTTCTGACCATGAGGTTAGTTGTATTCTCCCACCATCTCCAGCTGCCCGCTCTTGGGGAAATGCCTGATAGGATTTCTTTTTAACATCTGCATCAAAGCCTAGAGAGCTTTTGTTTTATACAAACAGGCTCCTCTCCTTTCTGACCTTCTCGTGAAAGGTTAGGAAAGGGGACAGACAGACCCCACTTCCCATATGCTTCACAGAGCTCTGATGCTTTCTGTCATTCAGAATACATCCCAACAGAGTCACAAGGCTCAGAAGCCATGGCCATCTTCTGACCCTTTTCTTTCTATATGACCCTGAGAGACATGACAAGACCAAGGGAGAGAGCCACAGAACAAAGATAGGTTAAAAGTGGCAGAGGGAAGGAGGAAAATGGATTCAAGAGGAGGAATGGCAAAAACATAAAGTAAAAAGTGCGGATTAAACTTGTGACCTTCTCAGCCTCAGGAAAGTGATAAAAACACCAGCTATTAATTATCTCCATTACTTTGTGCAACGTATAGACGTAAAAAAAGACCAAGGGAGGTAAAGATCCTGATAGCTCAAAAATGTGAGAAACACAAAAGTCAGAGAAGGCGTGCACTAGAAAGGTATCTGTGAAGTTTCCTGGAAATTACACTGGGCTTGAACATAGTGTAACACATAGATGTAGAAAAACACCTAGGGAAGTGAAGTTCCTGATATTCCAAACACGTGAGAAACTCACAAGAGAAGGTGTGTGCTGGAAAGGTAACTATGAAGTTTCCTGGAAATTACACGGGGCTGGAAAAATGGGGAAAAGGAGGTAGTGAGGTGAAAGAAGACTGGAGAGTTGGTAGAACCATTAATCAGACAGGACAGGCAAGAGAAGAAAAGTATTTTAGAAGAAGGACAGAAATGTTGAACCTCAAGGGCTTAGGAACGCAGTTAGAAAGATCACTGGGCAGTTAAAAACTGCCTGGAAGCCAGTAGCCAAAGTAGACAAAGTGGCTGAAAATTTGCAGAGTGAACCAGAATCCTAGAGGGCAAAAAGATAAGGGCCTCCTGAAGAGGTCACTGAATCAGTAGTAAGTGCTGCTTCAGGGATTTTCTAAGGGGAATGGACACTTTCCTTACCGGGACGGGGTGAAGACTGGTAGGCACTAGTAGACTAGTAGAACCCACTGCACACACCTTTCAGCTATCTCCCTTCCTCTCTTATCTCTGCCCACCTTCCAGTCTCCTCTGGGTTGTTTCTTTCCCCATTAAATCCTCAAAGTACACAGGACACTCTGAGGAGACATGAACAGTAAGTTAGCTTGCTGGTGTTTCTCAAGAACAAAATGCAGATAAGTTGCAAACCAAGCTGAAAGGACAAAGAAAACACTAAATATACATATCACCCTCAGAGTTTACAGAGTAGCTCAAAATACAAATTGAGGCAGCTTGGCTGTAGCCCGTAGTAATAGCTCTTGCACAAGAACCCTGACCACGGCACTGGGCAGGCTAGCCGCAGCCCAGAATGGCGCCCCATTCAAGACAAGTTTAGGCAAGGTGTCAGGAGCAGCCCAATGGGGCTGGGAAGGGGCTACATCCAGAGATTAACTTAACCAATATTGAGGACAATGGGAACCTGGTTTTTCAGTGATAGAGAAGGAAGATACAAAGATAAGATCAAGTGAACTTTGAACTGGAGCTATCATTCCAAATCCTTGGCTTATAATACATCTAAATATAAAGATAAATACAAATGTAGAGGAATAAACACACACACACACACACACACACACACACACACACACACACACACACCTTTTCAGCTCTACCCCTGAGAAGGTCTAGGAGTAATAACACTGCAACAGCAATAAGCTAGTTTTACTCAGATCTTGCTTTCTATATACCATCCTCAAAGAAATGCCTGACTCCAGGGCTGAGGCAGAGGAAGGGTTAACTGAACCTAAAGAACTGTGTTGCCCTAGATATGAAGAAAGCGATCCAAGAATGAAAGGGACATAGCAAAAAAGACAAACTGCTCAAGGGTTCCACTGGCCAATTTAGGTCAATCTGAACATCAAAATGAATAATGACATTAATAAATTGAATAAAATAGAAATCCATGAGTAAATACATAGGGGAAAGCTCATCCTTAAAGCAAAATGCCAATAAATACAGAAGGAATAACGCTGTTAGAAAAATAATTTGGCTAACATCACAGCAATAATTCAGGTAACAATCCTCAATGCATGTTAAAACTAGAAGGTGAAGATGGGATAAGGAATGGGTTATTTTTTATAATCTTAATGTGTCTCCACACAGGACATTTGTTGATTATAAAGGGAAAAATAAATTTGCAACGGAGAAATCTGGCAGATAGGATATTAATCAAGTGATTAATGTAAATATCAGTAAGGGGACAAATTTATGTTGTCTGCCACTTAATAGGATGCAATGAGAAGAATTAAGTATCACTTCTATGATGTTACTGCCAAAACTGCATAACTTGGGTTTGATGAAGAAATACGACACTAAGTCATTATGCTAATTGTTAAACAACTAGTTCTCCAGAGGTAAAAAGTCCTTGTGTGGGGGTGTTTCCTGATGTCTATGGTGTAAATAATCCCACCATGGCCAATTTCAAGTACCAACTGATGACGTTGGGAAGTTGGGAAGAGATAGGCACATTCTGCACTCACAAGTCACTCACAAGTCACCTGGAGTCTGATCCCAACCAGGGGCACAGACCAAAATTAAGGGACTTGGTGCAAAGTGACTACCTTGTAGTCTTCAAAAATGTGAAAACAATGTAACTTAAGGAAAGGCTGATGTCTGCTCCAGAATGGAGGACTAGAGAGACTTGATCATTGTGTGCAGCACCTCTTCACAGATAATTGGCATAATTTAAATGGCGTCTTTAAGTGAAATGGATCTGGGAGTTTTTTGTACTGATCTCTCAACTTTTCCATAAGTTTGAAACTGTTTCAAAATAAAATCACACCTTTTCAAAAGTACAAACTGATTTGTACCCTTATTAGGACATTTTGGATTTGAGCATAGGGAAAATGCGGAAAGGACCAAGAGTTGGGAGATCTAATTCCAATTAATGTAGGTAAAGAGGGTCACAGCCTGGGACTGCTCTGGGTGATGTTTAGTTCTATTGCTGACTGCTGCTTCGCTCATAGTGCCATCAACGGCTGAAACGAAGAACCTCAGCACAATATTTAATTCTCAAAAGGAACATAGGTTTCCAAGACTCAGATGTTTAACTACCCATTCCCTTATAAACAGGGCATAAAGATACTAGGGAAAGGCAGTGGAACTGAGAGATTTACTTAAGATACTAATAATACAAAATTCTACTTAGACTATTTTTTAAAGGGAAGTTACTTCATTTAAATCAACTTTAAAAAATGTACAAAAATAAATTAAAGCAAGGTGACTAGCATTTTGATTTTAAAGTAAGCATATACTTCTAAATCGTTATTTACCAAAAATAAAAAACAAGGTAAGAGGGCGCCTGGGTGGCTCAGTCAGTTAAATGTCCAAATCTTAATTTCAGCTGAGGTCTTGATCTCAGGGTCATGAGTTCAAGCGCCACACTGGGCTGCTTAAAAAATAATAAAATAAAATAAAAAACAAGGAAGAAAAAAGCTGGTATCAGGAATTAAAAGTACTGCAGTATAGAAAGAAATGATACATTATCCACAAAAAAAATCTACCTTTTGAAAACAAGAGTTAACAATTTTTGCTTAGATCAACCCAAATATCATGAGTCACAGGCATGTGGACAGTGAGGTTAGTATTGCCTTGAAAACAGGAGACATACAAGTCTACAGTGATTTTACTTATTCTGTGACAGAAGCAGTATATTCTGCATTGGATTTTGAATGAAAAGCATTTGCAAAGAAACAATGTGCAATTTCACTACCATGGTTAAGGGTTGCCATGTTTTTTTTTTTTTTTAAAGATTTTATTTATTTGACAGAGAGAAACACAGCCAGAGAGGGAACACAAGCAGGGGGAGTGAGAGAGGGAGAAGCAGGCTTCCCAACGAGCAGGGAGCCGGATGTGGGACTCGATCCCGGATCTCCGGGATCATGACCTGAGCCGAAGGCAGTCGTCCAACCAACTGAGCCACCCAGGCGCCC
>PITA01015512.1:0-49895 GCA_004023965.1 Spilogale gracilis
AAAATAATGCATTCTCTTAGAGAAGTAGTCTTGAATTTTATCTCTTAGCTCATAGGATGCAATATTTCCATTTGAAATTCCTTGAGATGAAAACATAAATTTAGGCATCCAGCAAGACTGTTCTAAAGGCAAAATTGAAATGATGTGACTGAATTATTGTAGGAAAAGGGAGTTTCTGTAATTCTCCAAATGGCAATTTAAAATTTATGTTATTTGCTTTTGCATCCAGGTGCTTGCTCTTACCTTGCTCCCCCACCCCCACTGGCCCTTTTTATTCCTTTTTAAAACCCACTAGAAAGGAATAATGTGCTCAGAATGTCATTCATTTTCTAAGAGCCTATCAAATCTTTTATCTTATTCAAACAGCTCTAGAAATTCACCTTTTCCACAAAAGTGTCCTTAATTGAATTAAATTCAATGAATATTATTGACCATTTGTCATTTTCTAGGCAGTGTGCTGGGACACTGAAGACACAAAGACGTCATGGTCTGTCCAGGCTGAGAGGAAAAAAAAAAGAAGAAATAATAGTAGCTGGCCTTCTCCTCCTTTACCACAGGCTTGCCACTGTTCAAGACCCTAAATTCTTATTTAGCACCCTTTAAGTGGTAGGCCCCTGAGATACCAACAAATTAATGATACTCCCACTATAATTAAGAATCACATGTTCCTATGTTTAAAACAATAATAATAATAATAATAATAATAATAATAATAATAAAATCAAAAGCCACTTTTCAAGTCTCAGATAGGCAGATTACACAGAAAATATGGCAGGATTTCAGAGACTTGAGAGGAGGTATCTGTGAGGTTCAGGCAATTTAAAAAGCAGAGCTTTGAAGTTCAAAGTCTTGTCAGAGTGATGTGAAAGTCAGGAATTTGGTAAGTCTTGGGCAGAAGCATTTAGTAAGGGACAGTGTGGCAGCAAAGGGATAGGATGTGAGGTGACCTTGGGGGCAGTGGAGATTGCAATTTGGCCCAGCCTGTAAGTTCACATACAGAAGACAAGACAGGCAAAACGATGGGTTTGAACCCCCTGTGGCATAAAACATCGATGAACTATGGAACAGAGGAATAAAAAGATGATCTGATGGTTTCAGAATTTTCATGATCTCTTCATATCAGAGTGAACATAATTACACCCATCAACGAAATATTCACTGGACACATTATATACACGTTATTTAGAGTCACTGTAAATACTGAGATTCCTTAAAACTTACTTCTGAACAAAGAGGGCATGGCAAGTGGAAATGAATGGATTTGGGGGTCTGACAGAGCTTGGTCTAAATCCCAGCTATACCACTTCCTAGCTGTGTGATATTTCTTAAAATTGTATAATCTTTCAAAATTTTCTTCATATTCTGTCAAATGGGGATAACAGTGCAACATCAGAGTCATTGACAGGTTAAATTAAACATCGTCAAATAACCTAACCAATTAGATGGGGCAGAGTTAGGTCTCCACCAAAGCAGGTACATTAACATGCTGCTCAGAGACCAGACGTTATGCAGCTGCAACCGGATGGTAGAAACCGTGATTTTCTAGAACTGCCTCACAAGTTTTTAAAAGATTTGTGAAAGAAAGAGTTGAAATCAACCACAATCTCACCTTTAGAATATAAGTCAACACTGTAATGTTTCTTCTAGATTTTTTCAAAGATCTAATAAGATAACTTTTTTTTTGAGATTTTATTTATTTATTTGACAGAGAGATATAGAGCACAAATAGACAAACAGCAGGCAGAGGGAGACGGAGTACCAGACTCTTTGCTGAGCAGGGAGCCCGATGTGGGGCTCGATCCCAGGACCCTGGGATCATGACCTGAGCTGAAGGCGGCGGCTTAACTGACTGAGCCACCCAGGTGCTCCTAATAAGATACTTTTACAATGCTGCAAAGCAAGTTGATGGGTTGATTTAGACTTCATGCATGCACTATGAATTCCTGAGAGGGTGTAAGGTAGTAGGGGATCTGTGTGTCTGAGTCAGCAAAGTAAACTGCACTTAAAGCTTAGGTAATGCTGAGAAGGCTGAGGGAGGGGCAAGAGGGAACAAGAAGAAAACAAATAAAGCAGAGTTCACAATTTGAAGTAACATCTGTGTTGTCTGGATGGTGCATGATCCGCCCCTCCCGCCACGCCCAAGCCACCGGAAAACTTTGGTGGAGGTACCTGTGAATGTGAACGAAAGCCCCTCCGGGCTTTCCCCACCTAGAATCCCGAAAGCCACATACCCTGTGGGTCAGGGCAATATGTCCTTTGTGTGCTTATTCAAGACATATAGTTCCATTCAATCCTCCTCCCAGTAATCATATCTCTGTATCTCTTATCTGTATTTCTTGATCCCTGTGCCTGAATGGTCTCAACTTCTGTGAGTTTAAGCAATCACTCTGTACCCTGCAGTAACAACACTAATCCTGTCTCTAGGGCGGGTGCAAAAGCAGATAAAGATTTAACTGCACCACCCAACCTCCTCACTCTTGAATAATAAAAGCCTGGGGCCCCTGTCAGTCAAGAGAGACAAGGCGGAGGCAGCAAGAGAGCCTGTGAGGAGAGAGCAAGAGAGCCTGCAAAGAGAGACAGAAGCAAAGAAGCAAAGAAAGCAGCAAAAAGGGAAGACAGAGAGTAAGAGAGACAGAAGAAGAGAGAGAAGTAGAGCAAGAAGGCCAAAGCCAGAGCTAGAGAGCTAGAGCTAGAAAGCCAATGCTAAAAAGCCAGAGCGTGAGGCCGAGCCTGCTTCAGAGATCTCTCCTGACTGACCTCGGGTCTGTCAGCTTGCATCAGATTTAGGTGTCTATGTCATTATTTCACCCGCCAGACATCCCGTGGTTCGGGACCCACATCTCTGCAGAGGCTGGTCCCCGGCGGCGACACTGTGTGAAATAGTGGAGGAAAAGAGCCTCTTGATGCAGAAATGAGGAAAACAAGAATTGGGGTGATAAAGGAAGTGACTTCATTAACAGTACTTTAGTTTGGAGGGTACTTCTTTTCATCAGAAACCTAACTGTGTGGTGTGGAGTGGCAGGACGAATAATAACCCGCAGAGAAGGGTCCATCATCAAAAAATAAGAGTAACAGCAACCAGAAAGCATAGGTAGTGTTTCAAGCCACATTGCATGATGTAGATGAAGGCATTCAGAACATCTCAACTATACAGAATTAAAATCCCTGAATTTCCTCACTCTGTACTTCTTACACACAAGCACTGAAATAGGTGGACTGACTGGAAGTAAATGTTCCTGGTAATCCATCAGTCTATCAGTCAGCAATATTTATTGAGCTATTACTATGGTCTAGACACCTGACATCCTGCTTAACACACAGCAGTGCATGGGTTGAATTACGTCCCCTCCAAAACATATGTTTAGGTCCTACCCCTTGAAACCTGTGAATGGGACCTATTTTGGAAATATAGTCGTTGTAGCTGGAATCAAGTTGAGATGAGGTCAGACTGGATTGGGAGAGTACTAAATCCAGGGACTGGTTGGCTTATAAAGAGAAAGAGAGACTTGGAGACCAACAGACACAGAGGGAAGATGGATGGCCATGGGAAGACAGACAGTAACTGGAGTGAGGAAGCCATAGCCAAGGATTGCCAGCCACGAGCAGAAGCAGAAGGGGCAAGGAAGGATGCTTCCCCAGAGCCTTCAGAGGGAGAAGGCTTGATTTTAGACTTCTAAACCCCAGAACTATGAACGAATGGATTTCTGCTGATTTAAGCTACTCAGTCTACAATGCTTGGTTACTGCAGCCCTAGGAAACTAACACAGTCTGTGCTCTAGTAGAGCTCATATTTTATTGGTGGGGGGAGTGGCAGATAACAATAGTCTATAATTAATATAACTGATATAATATAAATGATTAATATAATGAATAAGAGATTACATGAGCAATTAATACTCTGTATAACTTATTTCTGGTGTTGATGAATGTTTTGAATGAATAAAGAAGAGCAGGATCACAGACGGTACTTGGACTGCTTTGATGGATTGTCCTGGGATGGCACTTCTGACCAGTCAGGTGTGGAAAAGCCAGAGGGGAGAGTTTCCAAAGGAAGAAACAAATTCAAAGTCCCAGCGACTCTGCAAAGGAAGAGGAAAAAAGAGTGTGAAATGGATATAAGAATATCTACCTGGCTTTTGTGTCCAGTTCCTGGCACAGAGCTCCTGAAACCCTTAGAATTTCCTCAGTGATACGGGTCAGAAAGGCATCTGTTATTATTCATAATAAGTCCCTTTTAACCACACCTGTGTTTATGTTAAAGACATGACTTTTTGAGGATAAGGCTGATTGCCAGAAGAACTAATCCTGTGATGAGAGGGTTGCACTATCAACCCTGCTCCTAGGAGGAGAGAAGAGGTCGAGGTTGAATTCAATCACCAGAAGCCAACGAACTAACCAATTATGCCTATATCGCATAACCACCATAAAAACCCAAAGCAAAGAGGTTCAGAGAGCTTGCAGGTTGCTGGGCCCATCATAGTGCTTGGAGGATGTTGTACCCAGAGAATCTATGGAAGCTCGGTGCCCCTTCCCACATGCCTTGCCCTGTACACCTTTATCATTTGGTTGTTCCTGAGTTGTATCTTTTATAATAAACCAGTAATACTAAAGTGTTTGAGTTCATTGGGTCATTTTAGCAAATTATCCAACTGAAGGAGGGCATGGTGGGAATCCTTGATTAATAGCCCATCAGTCAGAAGTCCAGATTCTGGACTTGCTACTGGTGTCTGACATGGGGACAGCCTTATGGTCCTAAGCCTTAAAATGTGAGGCCTGTGCACATTCCAGGTAGTTCATGTCAGATTGCTTGGTGTGGAAAATCCACACATTTGGTGTCAGAAGTGTTATGATTAGTAAAGGAAATAGAACTGTCTTTTTAATGAGCGTCGTGCATTTGTGAATCAGAAGGAATGTCGGTGGGCCAGAGCGTGGCAGATGGATATGGACAGAAGTGGATTCAGAGAGGACTTTGGGGCCGGGCCACTGATATCATGGGAAAGAGTTTGGAATCTGTATTGATTGCAATGGGGCAGCACAAAAATGTTTAAGAAGCAGAGATTTACAAACTAGGAGATGACATGGCTACAGTGTGGAAATGGCTTTAAAGGGACGGAGAGACATTAAGAAAGACTGAACCCAGAAGCTTCATTTCAAAAATAAATCTTGGGGTGGGTGCCTGGGTGGCTCAGTCGGGTTAGCGTCTGACTCTTGATTTCAGCTGGGATCATGATCTTGACATGGGAGCGGGGGGGGTGAGAGATCAAGCCCCATGTTGGCCTCCAAACTCAGCATGGTGTCTGCTTGGGATTCTTGCCTTCACCCTCTGCCCCTCCATCCCTACAATGAATAAGTAAATCTTTAAAAAATAAAATGAAAATAAAAATAAATTTGGGGACAGCTTTAAAGAGGGAAATAATCAGTAACAGTTGGGAGATCTATTCTGGAGCCTCAGAAAGTTGGAACCTGACACCAAAGATGGAATGAGTTGATTCTTCCCCCACTTTGACTCTCTAAATATGAGCAACGCTCAGACATATCCCAGCCTGCCTGCCCCTGCTGATTGAGCAAAACCACTCAGGAGCCTAACATTATAGAATGCTTTACCTTTATTTTCTCCTATTTGATTTTTGGGTTCTATGTAACTATGGCCTTTGTTTGTTCTACTAATAATGGTTAGGAGGACAAATTCTTTGCTACAGAATAACAATATCTAATCAAAACTCCAAATATATATTGAGCTATTGAGTCCCTACCCCAAGTGCTCTCTATTTAATATTTCATTTAATAGTGTGAACAGCCATGAGAGATTAGTGCTGCTATGATCACAGTTTTACAGATGAGAGAAGAAAAAACAGAGGGTTTAAGTAATTTGCCTGTGCTTGTTAATTTTCTGTGTTAACCTGGCTGAGTCACAGTACCCAGATGTGCGATTATCCCCTCTGTTTCTGTGAGCGTGTTTTTGGATGTGATTATCATTTAAACTGGTGAACTTTAAATAAAGCAGATTTCCCTGAATAATATGTATGTGCCTCATCATTCAATTGGTTGGAGGCCTGAACAGAACAAAAAAACTGACCTCTCCTGAGCAGGGAGGAATTCTGTCAGCTAATGGCCTTAGGATTGACCTACAACATTGGCTCCTTCCTAGGTCTTCAGTCTGATAGTCCACTGCATATTTTAGACTTGCCAGCCCCTGTAATTGCTTGAGATCATCTATACAAATATATTTTTTCTGAAATATAATATATATTCAGCTTTCTCTGGAGAACCCTGACTAATACATTGCCAAGCTCGCATAGCTAGGCCACAGTAGAAATGGGATTTTAACCAAGAAAATTGATAAACACACATGAGCACACTTCTTTTTGTGAAAAATAGCCCCAATTTTCTTTTAAGAATCTACCCTTTTACATTTCCTCTTGTATGTAGCTTTAGAAGATCTCTCTTCCTCTAGCTAAGAATTTTCCTGGATACAAATTAAGAAAAGAAGGACTTCCTCTTGGACCACGTGAAGATATTAAGGGGTTAAAAGTGATTTCTTTAGACACTAACAGACTGAAAAGAAGTTTACTTCTCCTCGTAAGATCCCCTCAGAATCCCTGCTTTCTGCTCTCCCTAAAATTTTGCTTAAATTACATAGGCTTTTCCATATTTTACCAATAAATTTCCTTTTTTTACGTAAGTTTGCTCAGACTCTTTATTCTATTCTTTTGCCATTGTTACTGGTTTTGCTGTAAGCAAAGAGTCATAAATGACAGAGAAATATGTTAAGAATATTCTACATAATAAAAGAATCCCAACAGAATACACTTGAGGCTACATAAATTATATCATGGATATATAATGTATTTAACCAGTTCTCTAGCATGAGTCATTCATGTTGTCTCTCCTTTTTCCATTCTTGTACTCACATATATCTCCCCAGATATCACCAGTTTTAAGTATACAAAGGAAGAATGGAGAGGATTATATTAATTTACATTTTTCCTGCCCTTTTCTATTCAAGCAGAGAAAGAGCCACCTGCTTACTGAAATCAACCTCCCTCATCATTCTATGCAAATGCAAGTGCTGTTGCCTGTGTTTTCTCAGTACTTAGTCCCTTTCATAACAAGCATCCCCCTTGGTGCTCTAGTTCTGCCTCATGAAGGATCTCCCCTCAGGAGTGATCCTCCCCAATGAGGCAGCCCAACACCCCCACTGCAGATGGTGGCCATGTTCATCCTTGGGCATTGCAAAGGTAACAAGTCCTTGTGTTCTCAAAGCCATCAGGTGGCACTCAAGTGATCAGAGTGATCCTGGTGCCCACGCTAGAGCAAAAACACTATATAACTCTTGAAATGAAGATGCCTTATTTGTAATGTGTGGGCCCAGAGTTTCTCAAAGTTGACTATGGACAGGATTTTTTTTCATTTTTGCCTATGATTCAGTTTTTCTCTAGCTGAGATGGGGTACATAGGGAGAATGGACTATCCATACACGGAAAACAGGTCATTTCAGAACTTGGGTGGTTGGGAGGAGAGGTGTGTGCATATATTCAGTATTATACTACAATATTTGGAAATTAATGCACATCACCTATTATTTTATTTTCTTTTTAAAGATTTTATTTATTTTTTGACAGAGGGAAACACAGCTAGAGAGAGAAAACAAGCAAGGGGAGTATAGAGGGAGAAAAAGTCTTCCCACCGAGCAGGAAGCCCGATGCGGGGCTTGAACCCGAGACTCCAGGATCATGACCTGAGCCGAAAGCAGCTGCTTAATGACTGAGCCACCAGGTGCCACACCAATTATTTTCTTAAAACATGCCATGGAGAATAAAGCTGGAAAAAACTTGTTAGCTACAAAGAAAATCTAGTGATTCTCAGAGACATAATTTTAGTAAGACAGCTAATTGGAATCTCCAACTGCAGCATGAGTTGTTTGGTTTAGTAAAACCACTGTGTTTCTCCAAACCTATCTCCATCAAACTTAACCCCAGCCAAGGGAAGTGTCAACCAATAGACACCTACCATTCTCCCAATCCAATTCCTACTTTTTCAAAGTAAAATATCTATAGATGTATCAATACATTTGAATAGATGCCAAAAGCAGATCAGGTCCAAATAACTAAACTTTGAGAATAAAAAAAAAAAAAAAAAAAACACAAACTTTTGACATTAATGAAAGAAACTGGAGCAGACACAAATAAATTCCATACTTGTGAACTGAAAGAATCACTGTTGTTAAATGTCAATTTAAAATATCCAAGGGAATTTATAGATTCAATGCAATTCCTATCAAAACTCCAGTGGCATTTTTTTAAATAAATAGAAAAATATACTCAAATTTGTATAGAACCATAAAACAACCAGAATAGCCAAAATAATCTTGAAAAAGAAGAAGAAAAGCTGGAGGAATCACTCTCCCCTAGTCAAACTATAATACAAAGCTATAGAAATTAAAACAGTATGATACTGGCTAAAAATAGACATACAGATTAATAGATCAAAATAGAGAGCCCAGAAATAAAAAGAATAGAGAGTCCACACAGATATGGCCAATTAATTTATGACAGAGGAGCCAAGAAGATACAATGGGGAAAGGACAGTCTCTTCAATAAATACTATTGGAAAAACTGGACAGCCACATGTAAATAAATGAAAATCAACCACTACCTTATACCATACATAAAAATTAACTCAAAATGGATTAAAGTCTTGAATGTAAGACCTGAAACCACAATACTCCAAGAAGGAAATACAGAAGGTAAGATTCTTGGTATAGGTCATAGTGATGATTTATTGAATCTGATACCAAAAGCAAAATCAACAAAAGCAAAAATAAATAAATGGGACTATATCATACAACAAGTCTTCTGCACAGCAAAGGAAACCATCAAAAAATGAAACGGCAATCAAATGAAGAGGAGAAAATATTTGCAAATCATATATCTAATGAAGGACTAGTATCCAAACCATAAAATAGCTCATACACCTCAGTAGCAAAAAAAAAAAGCAACAACAACAAAAAAAATCCAACTGAGAAATAAGTATCTAAACTGACATTTCTCCAAGAAAACATTCAGATGGCCAACATTTCTCCAAAGAAGATACGTATGAAAAGATGCTCAACATCAGTAATCATACGTGAAATGCAAATCAAAACCACAATGATATATTCACCTCACATCTCTCAGAGTGGCCATTACCAAAAAGACAAGAAATAACAAGTGTTACTGAAGATGTGGAGAAAAAGGAAACCACCATGCACTATTGGTAGGAATGTAAAGTGGCGCAGTCATTATGGAAAACAGAATGGAGCTTCTTCAAAACATTAAACATAGAACTACTGGTATGGGGGCACCTGGGTGGCTCAGTTGGTTAGGCGACTGCCTTCGGCTTGGGTCATGATCCCGGAGACCCAGGATCGAGCTCCCTGCTTGGTGGGAAGCCTGCTTCTCACTCTTTCACTCCCCCTGCTTGTGTCCCCTCTCTGGTTGTATTCCTCTCTGTCAAATAAATAAAATCTTAAAAAAAAACAAAAGAACTACTGGTATGATTCAGCAATTCTAATCTTGAATATTTATCTGAAGAAAATGAAAACACTAACTCAAAAAGATCCATGGACCCCCATGTTCATTGCAACACTATTTATATAGGCACTATTTATATAAGATACAGAAACAACCTAAAAGTCCATTTTTTGATGAATGAATAAAGAAATTGTGAGATATATATATAGAGAGAATGGAATATTATTTGACCATGAAAAAAATGAAATCTTACTATTTGCAGTAACATGAGTGGAATCCAAGAGCATTATGCTAAATGAAATAAGTCAGATAGAGACAGAAAAAATACCCTGATCTCTCTTATAATGTGCATCCAAAAAAAAACTTATGGATACAGAACAGAAGGGTGGTTGTCCGAGGCAGGTAGTAGGTGACATAAATTTACTATAAAAAAATTGTTGCTGTTGAGTAAATGGGATGGGTTGCTTTTGTAATCAGGAAAAGACTGATTGTGGGGGAAAAACACATTAACTTTTAAATTTTGTTTTACTGTATTCCAAAAGTACTTTCAAGCAATTTAAATGACCAAAGGGCACAAAATAATTTACAAATAATAATCAAAACTCTCACTGACCCAGAAAGCTAGTCACTTTTAATAGTTCTGTATATATTTTTGCAGTTTCTTTATATAAATGCAAACATAACTTTATCCTTTAACTCCTTTTTTAATACAAAAGAGAACTTATTGCATAGGTATCTACACCTTGCATTATTCAATGAATAATCTTATCTTGAACATCTTTTCATATAACACACATTGTTTTTAAGGCTGTATACTATTCTACTTAATGGCAATAATCTATTTATTTACTTGTACCTTGGCTTTTAATTTTGTGATCATCTTTTATGATTCTAAACTTTGAACCACTATGCAAGTATACCTGTAGGATAAATTGCCATTGAACCAAAGATTACAGGACCATCCTTTATACTCACATATAATTTTGATATGATTGTCCCTCTTTAATGTTCAACAATGAAAGTTATGTGAGAGGACTTTTTATCCCACAGCTTTTCCAAGTTGGGTTGCCAAGTTTTTCTGTTTGCTAACCTGCTAAATTAAAAAAAAAAAAAAAATCTCATTTTAATTTTAACTTGCATCTCTCATTATGAGGGAGGTTGAACCTTTCTTCATATTTTAGTACAATTTGCATTTCTCTTTTTTTTACTTTAAATTTATTTTATTTTTTCAGTGTTCCAAGATTCATTGTTTATGCCCCACACCCAGTACTCCATGCAATAAGTGCCTTCAGTACCCACCACCAGCTCTCCCATCCCCCCACCCCCTCCCTTCCAAGACTCATTCTGACTACAAAGTCTCTCATGTTTCATTTCTCTCCCCGAACTACCCTACTTCCCATTTCCTTTCCTAACCTACTTCCCATTTCCTTTCCTTCTCCTACTGTCTTCTATACTACCCCTTATGCACCACAAGTGAAACCATGTGATACTTTAGTTTCTCCACTTGGCTTATTTCACTCAGCATAATCTCTTCCAATCCAGTCCATGTTGCTACAAAAGTTGGATATTCATCCTTTCTGATGGAGGTGTAGTATTCCATTGTATATATGTGCCACATTTTCTTTATCCATTCATTTTTGAAGGACACCTTGGCTCTTTCCACAGTTTGGCAATTGTGGCCATTGCTGAATATTGGGGTACATATGGCCCTTCTTTTCACTATATTTGTATCTTTGGGGTAAATACCCAGTAATGCAATTGCAGGGTTATAGGGTAGCTCTATTTTTAATTTTTTAAGGAATCTGTTTTCCAAAGAGCCTGCCCCAACTTGCATTCCCACCAACAGTGTAAGAGGATTCCCCTTTCCCCTTTCCCCTTTCTCTGCAGCCTCTCCAACACTTGTTGTTTACTCTCTTGTTAATTTTGGCCATTCTGACTGGTATAAGGTGGTATCTCAGTGTGGTTTTGATTTGAATTTCCCTGAGAGCCAGTGACGATGAACATTTTTTCATGTGTCTGTTAGCCATTTGTATATCTTCTATGGAGAAGTGCCTCTTCATGTCTCCTGCCCATTTTTTGATGTGTTCATCTTCTTTTTGGATGTTGAGTTTGAGTATTTCTTTATAGGTCTTGGATACCAGCCCTTTGTCTGTAGTGCCATTTGCAAATATCCTCTCCCATTCTGTGGGTTGCCTCTTTGTTTTGTTGACTATTTCCTTTGCTGTACAGAAGCTTTTAATTTTGATGAAGTCCCAGAAGTTCATTTTCGCTTTTGTCTCCTTTGCCTTTGGAGACGTGTCTTGAAAGAATTTGCTGTGGCCGATGTCAAAGAGGTTACTGCCTATGTTCTCTTCTAGGATTTTGATGTATTCCTGCCTCATGTTGAGGTCTTTCATCCATTTCGAGTTTGCCTTTGTGTGTGCTGTAAGAGAATGGTCCAGTTTCATTCTTATATATGTAGCTGTCCAATTTTTCCAGCACTATTTATTGAAGAGACTGTCTTTTTTCCACTGGATATTTTTTTCCTGCTTTGTCAAAGATGATTTGACCATAGATTTGTGAGTCCATATTTGGACTCTCTACTCTGTTCCATTGGTCTATTTCTCTGTTTTTGTGCCAGTACCATGCTGTCTTGGTGATCACAGCTTTGTAATAAAGCCTGAAGTCGGGTAACATGATGCCCCCAGCTTTGTTTTTCTTCTTCAATAATTCCTTAGTGATTAGGAGTCTTCTTTGGTTCCATATAAATTTTAGGATTTTTTTTTCCAATGCTTTGAAAAATGTTGGTGGAATTTTGATCAGGATGGCATTGAAAGTATAGATTATTCTGGGCAGCATAGATAGGCAGTCCTAAGGAGGAAATACATAGCAATCTAAGCCTCATTCAAAAAAAATTGAAAAATCCCGAATACACCAATTGTCAATTTACCTTAAAGAACTGGAAAATCGGGGCATGTGGGTGGCTCAGTTGGTTAAGCGACTGCCTTCAGCTCAAGTCATGATCCCGGAGACCGGGGATCAAGCCCCTTATTGGGTTCCCTGCTCGGCGGAAAGCCTGCTTCTCCCTATTTCACTCCCCCTGCTTGTGTTCCTTCTCTGGCTGTGTTTCTCTCTGTCAAATAAATAAACAAAATCTTTAAAAAAAAAAGAACTGGAAAATCAACAACAAATTAAACCAACCCCACACACAAGATAGGAAATAATTAAGATTAGAGCAAAAATCAATGAATTAGAAACTAGAGATAAAGTAGAACACATCAACAAAACTAGAAGCTGTTTCTTTGAAAGAATTAATAAGATCAGTAAACCATTGGCCAAACTCTCCAAAAGAAAAAGGAGAAGACCCAAATTAATAAAATTATGAATGAAAGGGGAGAGATCACGACTAACACCAAGGAAATAGAAACAATCATCAGAAATTTCTATCAACAACTATATGCCAATAAGTTTAACAACCTAGAAGATATGGATACATTCCTGGAAACCTATAAACTTCCAAAACTGAAACAGGAAAAAAATGACAACCTGAATAGATGTATATCTAGTATTGAGATTGAAGCAGTGATCAAAAACCTCCCAAAAAACAAGAGCCCAGGACCAGACGGATTCCCTGGGGAATTATACTAAACATTCAAAGAAGAAATAACACCTATTCTCCTGGCACTGAATCAAAAATTAGAAACAGAAGGAAAACTTCCAGACTCTTTCTATGAAGCCAGCATTACTCTAATCTCCAAACCAGACAAAGACCCCATCAAAAAGGAGAACTTCAGACCAATATCTCTGATGAATATGGGCAACAAGATTTTTAACAAGATCCTTGCTAACAGGATGCAACAATACATTAAAAAGATTATCCACCATGACCAAGTGGGATTTATCCCAGGGAGGCAAGGGTGGTTCAACATTCACAAATCAATCAGTGTGATAGAACAAATCAATAAGAGAAGAGAGAAGAACCACATGGTACTCTCAATTGATGCAGAAAAGGCACTTGACAAAATACAACATCCGTTCCTGATTAAAACTCTTCAAAGTATAGGGATAGAGGGAACATTCCTCAACCTCATAAAATCTATCTATGAAAAACCCACAGCGAATATTCTCAAGGGAGAAAAACTGACAGCCTTCCCTCTGAGATCAGGAACAAGACAAGGATGTCCACTCTCACCACTACTATTCAGCATAGTACTAGCAACAGCAATCAGGCAACAAAAAGAAATAAAATGTATTCAACTTGGCAAAGAAGAAGTCAAACTCTCTCTCTTTGCAGATGATATGATACTCTATGTGGAAAACCCAAAGGACTCTACCCTCAAACTACTAGAACTCATACAACAATTCGGTAATGTGGCAGGATACAAAATCAATACACAGAAATCAGTTCCATTCTTATACACCAACAATGAAAATATAGAAAGGGAAATCAGAGAATCAATCCCATTTACTATAGCACCAAATACCATAAGATACTTAGGAATAAACCTAACCAAAGAAGTGAAAGATCTGTACTCAAGGAACTACAGAACACTCATGAAGAAGACACAAAAAGATGGAAGAGCATTCCATGCTCATGGATCAGAAGAATAAACATTGTTATAATGCATTTCCCTTTTTGTCATCTATCTGTTTAGAGACGTATCACTTTATATTGTATAGTTGGGATTTTTCTGTTTCCTTTTTATCAGTTTGTCCATTATCTCTTGACTGTGTTCATGGTGTTTTTGTAATGCAAAGTTGCAAAGTTTTTGTTTGCTTCTTTGTATGTTTATTTTACTGTTACTGATGGTTTGGTTTGGTTTTTTGAGGATCACTGGTCCTCTCCAAACATTCTTAAATTTCATGACATTTCCTCTGTTTTCTCTGCTATCTGAGACTCCTATAATCAAAAAGAATATTTACTGAGACATCCAGAGGAGATGGCCAAACATTCAGTGGGAGTGGGCTTCCGGAGAACTGAAGGTTCCTTACACCAACCTTGCAAAAACCCCATGTTTGCAGTCCCCCTCATCCCCTACTGATCTGGTGCTCTGATCTGGTGCCTCCAATTACAGAGGCTATTCAGCATTCTGTAGGGGAAATAGACTTGAGATGCATCAATGTCTCCCTCTGCAAACATTTAGGGTTGGCCATCCTCCATCTCCCCAGTCTTTTCCTCTCTTCATCATCAGTTCTCTCTCCTCACATACTGTGAATTGGGGTTACAGATGTCCTCAAGGTTCATAGAACATAGAGTCCTTGGTTCAATTTCTCATTTTGTTTCTTATTCTTGTGCGAGTTTCAGAAGAAGGGAGAAGCAAGGAATTTTACTCCTCTCTTTAGGGAATCTTTGGATAACAGAAACGATGTTTAAACCAAGATCCATCCATCAAACAAAAAGAAATCATACAATTGTTTTCTGCGTGTCTTATTTAAGATACTCTCCCACTGCTGAGAAAATTATATCAACCCTGGAATGATTTCCTTTAATAAGAAACCAGTTTTAATCTCAGCTATTAATATCCAGCTATTAAGAAAACTTATGTTAAAAATGGTCACAGCACATTTTAGTCAGAAGCTAATTTCCTCAAAGGAAAGTTGTCTCAATAATGTCATAAAATCTCTTTTTTACAACTGGACATGCACAAACAGCCAATGCTCTCCCAACTAGGGATGGTATGATTGCCACACGATAGCACTGGAGTGCGTAACTACATTGCATGTACATTACAGGTATTTGCCTCTTGTTGTCACTGATGGAGAAAATTAAAAAAAAAAAAAACTAAAAGAAAGCTTTTTTTTTTTCTTGGAGCTTACAAATCTTGATCATAATCTTCTTTGTGGACTCAAGTATTTTGTTCTCAAGAAAATTACATCTGCCTTGTAATAAGTATCATGCAAAGTAACTTATATGAGTATCTACTCTGCTTCATTGGATAGGATATAAAAATTAAAAGTAAGCTCCATAAACCACAAAATTAGCAGCAATAATCACTAATATGTGGCCTCATTGTTGCTTCTTATACAAACTGCCTTCAGTTGTAAAATTAATACTGCACATCTAAACTTGGCTTTTGTCCAGGTTTACCTCTCAGTTCCATTAGTAGGGGGAATTCTATCATTCCTATTGGAATTGTTTTGAAGATGACAACAGAGACACTCCTGAGGTTGGACAGAATATTTGACGTCATTTCCCAAACACCACTAAGAAGTAATTGGCTTTGTTTAAGGATGCATACACTGAGACTTAATTATTCATTGGCACAAAGCATAAAGTAAGTAGTCCATTAAGAGGTTTGATTCAGGTAAATTTGCAACCTACCACATATATTAACCAATTCACCCTTCTCTAATAGATTTTATGTTACTTAACAAACTGTAAGGTTCACTTGCCTGTTAACATTGATGAGCTATCCATGCATCATTCCCCTCAGCATTTATGGGAGTTGCCCAGGATAATTCCCCACACTGGGAGTGAGGGTAATAGACTTTAAAACATCCCAGACAGGAAAATATACATCAGCATCTCATCTGCAAGACTCCTGCTGGTTCACTGGGTGCTCCTGCTTTCAGTCAAGAGATCTTGTGACGGAAGTGGATCAGTATGATCAATAACAGGAAGAGAGGTTGGAAAATGTACTAGAATGGGGTTTCAGAGCAACATTTCCCAACATGAAGAAAGTAAGGTTTCAACACAGAGCAGCAAGTTTTAGGGACCCCATGAACATTGCTTGAGCCCCCTGAACACTGTTCAGAGGAGGATCAGATGTCAAAACTAAGAATGGACACATTCTGCATGAGCTTTGCTTTTTCTTTTTTAGGATTTTTTTAAAAAAAAATTTGACAGAGAGAAACACAGCTATACAAGGGGTACAAGCAGGGGGAATGAGAGAGGGAGAAGCAGGCTTCCCGCTGAGCAGGGAGCCCAAATCGGGGCTTGATCCCAGGACTTTAGGATCATGACCTGAGCCGAGGGAGACACTTCAGCTGAGCCACCCAGACTCCCCTTTCTGCATGAGTTTTAAGAGTGTTCAATGCCTGCTAATGACACCTGTGTCACCTGTGTTCAAGCCCTGACTTGGTCTGTTGGGGGCTGGAATGGAATTGGAATGAAAAACAAGGGAGTTGAGAAGAGTCAGCAAAACCAACAAGACTTTTAAGAAGAATGAATGATGGCATTCTGACCTAATGGCCTAAATCACATGGGGTCAGACACTTCTCTCTGTTTGTTTTTTGTTTGTTTGTTTGTTTGTTTGTTTGTTTGTTTGTTTTTCCCCTAATGGGAAGACAACAGGCCAGTACCATGAGCTAATTGGAATCAAACCGAAAGTCTGCATTCTAATTTGTAATTTTTAGTCATTTTCTGCTGGTCCTTCTAACAGTGGTAGTAATTGTATTTGGGGGATGGAATTTGACTTGATTTTGGAGAGGATAAGTTTCAGTACCTAATCTAAGTTCTTGCTCTAACCATGACAAAGCTTTCTGAGTGCAAGGCAGACAGGAAGGTAATAAGAAAAGTAGAAACCTTACTGGGAACTGTCTGATAAGAATACAGACAGGCAGCAGCTACCAGTAATTGTCCTAGTGGTCAGGACCTTATCAAAACGTGTAACAGTAAGCAAAGGAAGGTTTAAAAATAACATTTATGGTCAGAGCAAGGGCTGTCAGTTCTGTTAGAAGAAAGAGCAGCTAAATCTGGAAAGACATCTCTATCTGGAAAGGACAGTGCTTGGGGGAAGACTTGATGAGAGAGAGATGGGGGAGCCTCAGTCGCCTTTAGAACATTGTCAGTCCATACTGAAAATAACACTAATTATATTAAAGGATTACAGCCCCTTGTACATGGATATAGCATTATCCAAGACTTTTACTCCCATTGCCCAAATAGTACATGCAATAATGCTCTATGAAATGGTCAAACAAACTTGAAAATGTCATCTCAACTTCTAAACCAACCAGACATCCAGAAATCTAATTATCTAATTGATGCCATAACAATCTCTTCAAACTTCAGCAACAGAATCTTATGAAAAATCAGAATGTTTCAATGTATATATATGAAAATATACAAATAAATACAGATCTGTGTGTGTATGTATCTATCTGTGTACTAATCTATCCATGATTGCATGCATGCGTCCATATATCTCCTCTTCTGGCTTCAGGAAGATAGATAACTAATAACTTTCCCACATAAAATCATACTTTGGGCAGTTCTTAATACAGTTATAAAATGGAATATTTTTCAGACAAATAAATCTAATTTCTTTCTTCAAAATTGCTGTTGTGATAAAAAAACAAATTTGCAAGAAAAAAATTGCTGTTATGTTTTATTCTGTTAAGTACCTTCATAGTTTTCTCTATTCATAGGTTCTTTCAATTTTTCCTAAGGACTGCCTGGGCTGCTAGATAGTAATTTTAAAATAATAAACACAATTATTATTTTAATCAAAATAAACACAACAAAAGATAAGAATTATTTAAAAAAATAAAATGGTAGTATATCATGAAATTTAAAATAATCTTACCCCTTCATCTGCTTGAGAATATATATTTGAAAATGTACAAATAAAAATAATCCCTAATGAACAGTTTCTTTCAAAGGGACAAGTTGTTAAGTAATCATTCAGTATTTGGAGGAGCTTGCATGGCTCAGTCAATTAAGCATCTGCCTTCAACTCCCAGGGTCCTGGGGTCAAGCCCCACATTGGGCTCCCTGCTGAGCAGGGAGTATGCTTCTCCTTCTTCTTTTGCCCCTCCCCCTGCTTGTGCTCTCTCTGTTTCTCTCTCTGTCTCTCTCTCTCTCTCTGATCAATAAATAAAATCTTTTTTAAAAAGTAGTCATTCAGTATTTGAACTCTATATTAGATATAAGTGGGAACATGCTAGTCTCATATATAAAAATATATTAATGATACATTAACATTATACATTTACATATCACAGTATTTTCCCTTCAGTTTTCAAGTATTTCACCAGCTTCAATCTTCAGAACAACCCTATCCCTCAAGAAACATTACATCTCTAATCTGACCCATGTGGAAGAACAGGTTAGAGAAGTTAAATAATTTGCTAAAGATTAATAAGTGAATTCTTGGAAAGAATGGATATAATAATTACTGTCTCATGAGTTCCCACTTTCTAGATGTGAATGTCACTCTTTCATTCAAGAAAAAAAATCTGATGTTCCAAAATGCAGATGTATGCAGAGAACATTTAATTCTCTTGGGAAGAAATTTATACTCACCTAGCATCTTTACCTACATATCTTACTTGATTTATCTTTGTGAAGAAGGTATTATTTCCATTTCATAGTTCAAGAAACTGAGGTCCAAGAAAATTAAATATTTTGCTAAGATCCTGTAAGTAGAGCATGTAGCATACCATACTTACTGATTTTTGTAGATTTAAAAAAAACAAAAACAAAAACAAAAAAACAGAAAGAAAGACTCTATTTAGGTGTAGGTAAATGATTGCCAGAGTTAAGCTATTGCTACTGAAGTGAATGATCTAGATTCTTCCCATCCTCATGTTTATCATCTTTATTATTTCCTTTATTCCTTAAACATGTTACCTAATGATCGGACAGTGGCTGCTACAGATCCAAGCATTCTTATAACTATATCTGAAGATAGGAAATAGGAAAATGGGTGGGGGAAGGAGGATGACTGAAGACTCAAGATCAGAGCTTTCTCTTTTGATCAAGGAGAAAATAAGTACTTTCTAAAAACTTCCCTAAAACATCCTCTTATATTTCTTTAGGAGAAAACCACCTCAAAATCTCCTCCTGATTAAGGGAGATGGTCCCAGTTCCATATTGGCAGATGGACAAGAGAGAGTAGAGCCAGGACTGGTGTCTGGGTTATTGACATTCATTTCCTCTTCTTATTCCTGCCTCATCCCTTCTATTTGACCTGAATGATTTCCTTCCAAGATTCTTTATTGAAGATTTCATCTCTCTATAGTGTCTCAGAATTCATTTGCTAAATGTCTTCCCTATTTGAGAGACTCTAGAATTCCCTGTCAGTGGGACTCCACCTGACCCACCAAGAGCAATAGGCCCGCAGGTTCTTTCACAGACATCTTATCAAAGGCTTAGAGGCATTCGTGCAGGAGCATGCAATATGCACTACTAATGGAGCTTTCTAGTAGGATTGCGAGAAGGGGGCCTTTGAATTCCATAAGGAACTCAGATACAGCCATCATCCATTGGAGCTGACCATGGACCTAAGGCACTGTGGCAAACACAGCACAGGAGTGCCAAGGAACAAGGCTTTTTTGCTGAAGTCAGTGGATGGCCTGATGCTCCAAAATAGAAAATAATTAATAACATCTTCCCATTTGGGGACACCTTTTTTCCCCAAATTGACACTCATTCTGGAAGTTATTTCCTTCTAGTCATAGAGCAGACTATAAATGTCTCTGCACCACAGCACAGATCAGTGACCCATGGAAGGGAGAAAAAGAGAAGAGATGCAAGAAGATGCAGAGAAAGATTAGTGAGAACTACAACAGACTGTCTAAAAGGGGACGTTTATACTTTTCCAAAATAATAAACAGTGGATATTTGCCAAAGCCCTTATAAGTCAGTAGACCTCTTCAGTGTCATTATTCCATCAACATTTATTTAGTGCCTTTTTTCTGCCAGACACTGACTCACAGCTGAATTATATATAATCTCAGCACTCAAGAAGCTGAATCTGGTAGGGGAGATACATACACACATAAAAAAACACGCTTATTCAATCCTCATGATGACCTTACTCTCTGAAAATTGACATATGGATTGAGAGAACGTGGAGAATATGGAACCTTGGGCCTCCCTTGGCTGTAGAAGAAGCCTGTCCTCCCGAGTCTTACAAAGGGCAGTATCCTCTTACTTAAAGACAATATTACAACCCCTCTTGGAGCAGATGTCTTCCAGCAGATGCTTACTTTTCTCAAGACTCACTCCACTCACCCCATTTTCTCATAGGTCCACGGCTAGAATCATATATCAGTATTTTTTGGTGTGAGAAGTTCAAAGATTAATAGGGAGAGAAATCATTTAGACACCAAGAGAACTGTAAGCTTTTGTTACTTTCTACTGTTTATTTGTTTTATTAATTATTTTTGGCATAATCCCAGGAAATATGTATAAGAACATATTCTAAAGGAATGAGACCAAGGAGGGCTGAATATTTATTCACCAAATTTATTGATATGTGAAAATAGATTATTAATATCTGAGCATTCGTTAGAGGTTCTGGATTTAATGCATTGGCCTGTGTAGCTGGTTGTAACAATTTTCTTGGTTCATTGACCAAAACCTGGACTTACCAGTGAGTTAATTTAATTTGGTTGAGATGCCAAACCATACCTGAAATAATATAGACAGAGGAGGAAACCCAAAGCTTTAGGAAGATAAAAATATAGGGGTGGATCTCTACACACACACACATACACACACACACACACACACACACACACACACACACACACACTCTGATGTCCGGACCGTGCGTGATCTGCCCCTCCCAAGCCACCAGAAACTTTGGTGGAGGTACCTGTGAATGTGAATGAAAGCCCCTCTGGGCTTTCCCCACCTAGAATCCAAAAAGCCACATACCCAGGGCAATATGTCATTTGTGTGCTTATTCAAGACGTATAGTTTCCTCTTGGTAATCATATCTCTGTATCTATTATCTGTATTTCTTGATCCCTGTGCCTCAGTGGTCTCAACTTCTGTGAATTTAAGCAATCACTCTGTACCCTGCAGTAACAATACTAATCCTGTCTCTAGGGCGGGTGCAAAAGCAGTTAAAGATTTAACTGCACCACCCAACTTCCTCACTTTTGAATAATAAAAGACTGGGGCACCAGTCAGTCAAGAGAGACTGAGAGACAAAGGCAGAGGCAGCAAGAGAGCCTTAGAGGAAAGAGCAAGAGAGCCTGCAAAGAGAGACAGAAGCAAAGAAGCAAAGAAAGCAGCAGAAAGAGAAGCAGACAGAGAGTAAGAGAGACAGAAGAAGAAAAGTAGAGCAAGAAGGGTAAAGCCAGAGCTAGAGAGCTAGAGCTAGAAAGCCAATGCTAAAAAGCCAGAGCATGAGGCTGAGCCTGCTTCATAGGTCTCTCCTGACTGACCTCGGGTCTGTCAGCTTGCATTAGATTTCCATGTCCAAGTCATTATTTCACCCACCAGACATCCCGTGGTTCGGAACCCACATTTCTGATGAAGCTGGCTCCCGGGCAGTAACATTCCTAGATGGATCTAAGAACTTTCTCTTCATTCATTCACTGCAGAATATACTAGTGAGAAAACACAAGCGTCCCCACAAAGCTTTATGCATCTGCCCTGCAAAGGCAGGTATGAGACTGGGGGTTAGACTCAGAGTAATTTCCCTGATAAGAGTGACTCCCTGAATCACAGAGAGTAAAAGATAGTGTTTATCCAAAGACAATATGGTACAGCAGGGACAGAATCTTATTTATTAACTAGTAGGGATTTTTGGTGGACCATCTAACTGATTGGCTCATCCTAGGAATGAAGTGGATGAGGAACCTACCAAGATGTAGAACTATAAAAGAAGTCTGGTGGCCATAAACCTGATTAATATTTACCAAATAATCATCTGAATTAACACAGAGGGAAAACAAGGAGAAGGAAGGCCACACATGGTATTGAAAAGATGACTGGATTTCAGGTCAAGAGTTTTCATTTCAGGGGCTCCTGGGTGACTCAGAGGGTTAGGCCTCTTCCTTCGGCTCAGATCATGATCTCAGGGTCCTGGGATCCAGCCCTGCATCAGGCTCGCTGCTCAGCATGGAGCCTGCTTCCCAGTCTCTCTCTGCCTGCCTCTCTGCCTACTTGTGATCTCTCTCTGTGTCAAATAAATAATAAAATCTTTTAAAAAGAGAGAGAGAGAGAGTTTTCATTTCAGCTTTGCCAGTTGTTGGTGGTATTACCTTGAACAAGTCACATAGCTTCTCATGCCTCAGGCACCCGACTTTCAAACTGAAAAATCCGAGTTTACCTTGAAGCGACCAAGCTCTACCTATTCCGCACTATATGTGTACATGAAAGATTAAGTGCTTCTCATTCTCCTTCTTTGCACCCACACACCCAGCTGCCCCTTCTTAGGAGACACCTAATCACTGACTGTTTTGGGGGGTCACTCTCTAGCAATTCTTTGTGCCTCCCCAGTCCTGTTCTTTATAGGCATATTTCAGCTCACCAGCTTTGGAGTCTTCATCTCAGGTAGGGTATCTGCTGTGGTTTGTTTTTGTAAATCTCATCATAGCCCTCAAAATCTCCTTCTTGGGTGACCTGTCCTGCAGGCAGATTTGCTTTGGGAATAGCCCAGATTCATCACATTTGTTCCTGCTCCACAGGCCCCTGTCCTTCTCGGTTCCCCTTGAAACTGCAGTGACCTGTGTTTTCTCTGACAAGAATTTCCATTTGGCATCTTAATCTGTTCTCCACACTATAACAGTATGTTCTACTGGTGTTACACAGGTTGGTATTAGAATAATTTACAATTTTGCCCTGCTTTCAAATGATGTATGGAGGATTTCCTGAATGAACAGTGACTGTAATTGCTGAGGATATTGAGCTTTATCAGCCAATTACTGAGCACAGATGATTGCTTTCAAGTATTCCTCACAGCATACTTGAAATAAAAAGCAACTGGCCCAGTTATGTCAGTGAATTTCATTGCTTCTACCCATGGGCTTAAGGGGGAGAGGAGGCAGAAAGTCTTTGCACTGGAGAAGATAAATTCGGCATGAACAGTCTTTGCTTTCCAATTCCTATTCTCCACGACCAGTATTTTCACAGAACCTCCAGGGCTGGCGTTTTCTGCTCTTTTATAATCCATTTCTTTAATGGCAATGTCAGGCAGAGGTCTTAGTAAAGGGCCTTTGGCTTGTACTCTTTAAAAGACCAAAAACAACAATATGTTTTTTCAGAGGAAAAAGAAAATAATTTTCACATGCTTATCCTTTTTGGATCCTCAAATGTGTTTCCTTCCCTTGATTTTTTAGGACTGAATAATTTGGAGGTATTTCTCCCCCTGTTTACCATCAGTGTTTGACAGGTGAATTATTCTTCATGTTGGCCACAGAGATTCTCCATGGACTGGTGATGGAGCTTAATCATTTGTCTGTAGCCTGGTTGTAAGTACTGAGAGCAAAGTGGCTGAAATCAGTAGATCTTGCATTTTAAAACTTCCTAGCTGTGTGTCACACTCAGTCAGTTTATCATCTCATCTTAGAGCTTCCTGTAAAATATGAAACCAGATCATGTGTTAATAGGGGGAGATGAATTAAGTAGTATGGGTTTAACAAAGAGTGAATCAACGAAAATCCAATAATCCACTGTCTAAAGATTGAAGACTGTGAGCAAAACTGCACTCAGCATGGGGAGCAGGTGTTGGGGGACAGGAGCAGGTCAGATATCCAGAAAGCTAATCTATAGGAGGAGTTAAAATTCACAGGTAGTATAACGAGATGGGGAAGATGCATTTGCCCAGAAGTCTCTATGAAACATGACTCCTGTTGAAAGGAATGCTCTGGTAGGCACTTGGGATGAAGGTGGAACCCTTAAGACACATGCTCAAGTTCAAACAATTGAGAATTAGTCAAGAAGGTATGTGGAGTTGACTGCGGCTCTGCCCCTCTTGGCTCCAGTGTAAAATTGTGGCCCAGAGACATGATGCTTCTAAAATAAAGTGCTATTACCAGCAGACTCCTCCCCTTTTCTAGATTCCCCCAACTATGTTAAATCTCTTTGTAATTGACATGTTGAAAAATATTTAAAGAATGGTCTTGCCTTAGTTTCTAAGAACCTTGTAACCTTAGGTTAGCTTCCACTGATTAAAGACAAATCTACATTTTCTACATTTACAAAACTCTACCAGGGCCTAAAGGAATAACTGTTCAACTTAGAAAATTATTTAAAAGAAAGGTAAGAAATATCAAGACCAACTTTCTTGGTCTTGCCTTAGTTTCTAAGACCCTTGTAACCTTAGGTTAGCTTCCACTGATTAAAGACAAATCTACATTTTCTACATTTACAAAACTCTACCAGGGCCTAAAGGGATAACTGTTCAACTTAGAAAATTATTTAAAAGAAAGGTAAGAAATATTTACTTGATGTGGAACCCTTTTACCTCTTTCTGCATATATATGCAAAAACATACACTCCCTTAAAGAGCACATCTCTCTTAATCCCTTTGAAGTGAAGCCTCTTAAAGGAGCCCTGCACAGGGCTATCTGATTGGCTCAGTCAGTTAAGCATCTGCCTTCAGCTCAGGTCATGATCCCAGGGTTTTGGGATCAAGTCCCACATCAGGCTTCTTGCTCAATGGGGAACCTGCTTCTCTCTCTGCCTGATGCTTCCCCTGCTTGTGCATTCGCTCGCTCTCTCTCTCTGTCTAGCAAATAAATAAATATATTTTTTTTAATGTGCACACTAGTTTTTCCCTATATCCTCTCCTCCCATTTACTCCTCACCCAACCCATTGAAGTGGCTTCCATCACTTAATCTTTTGAAACTCTTCTGAAGACAGTGGCCATTTGTGTTTAAATTGTCAAATGCAAAGGACATTTTCCTGTGCTCCCTCTTAGTAATTGTTCAAGGTCTGTTGGATTATTTTAAAATAACTTAAAAAATAACTCACACATTCATAAATTCAAGTCATATGAATAGATTTGTCCAATAATCAACAGATGCCAATTTCAGAATCAAATAAATATTGCCCTGAATTGGACAATGGAATCCATGTTCTTCGCATCAAGACATGGCTTTCACCTCAATCTCAGGCTGCCAATGACTATAGATAGAGGACCACTACTCCTGTCACCAAGAAAAGAATCAGTTTCAAATCTGACATTATAAATTCAAATGACATTTACAACCCCCTCTATCACATCCAGCTATCATCATCCTAAAACCAGTCTGTCTTCCAGTCATTTATGAAGCTTTTCCTTTAAGTATATAGCACTGTATAGGATTGCCCATTTTTTCTTTTAGAGCTAGCAACCTGCATGATTCCTATATACATTCCTTAACAATACTGATTACAGCCCAGCCCAACTGATGCAGACTTATTTCCTCAGGATAACAGCTCAGTGCATTACACCTTCTACACAATACATTCTCTGTCCATCTCTGTAGCCCCATTCATATGGCCACCATTTTCTTTTTATTTCTGCTTCTTCATTCCTTTGAACCCCTTCTTTACATTTACCACTGTCCACCTCTCCCAGGATCCAAGCCAAATTCCGCCAGGCTGGTACAGCAGCCCCAACTCCACCTCCCGGTTTCCTCCCCATGGTACTTAGGATTTCTTCTGCAAATTAGTTCATTTCTCTAAAAATTTTCTTCACAAATATCTTCCACATTTCCCTCCCTGGTAAATCTTCCCCAGTCCCATGTCCATTGTCTTTCAATCCCCACGCTCTCTTCTTCCTTTTCCCTTTCATTAAGGCCTAATGTTACACAGAGGATGGCCACACTCTGGCCCCAACATTTGCTTTCAGTTATAGAATCAAAATAAAGTTTTTTATTATTACAAAAGGCAGTAAATGTTTATCATGAAAAATAGAAAATGCAGAAAAAAGAGAAGTCAGAAATTAAAACATAATTCTATTGCCCATATATATCTATAAATATATAGATTATAAACTTTATTTTATATATATGTATTTATATGTATATGTATGATTTTTTCCTATATAGTATCACCTATAGTCCAATATGGCAATATATCATGTGCTTGGTGAATATCTATGGGAAGCCAGACCTATTGCCATCACGTGAGGCCATATGAGTGTTTTTATGATGCACGTCACATCTGGAATGAAACATGAGATGTAGTGTGGACCCTCTGACTTCCTCATTTGCAGATAATGGAGAACTTCCATCATTCTGCATCTTTGAATAACTCCATGAAATGCAGGGGCTCCATGACATCCCTTCCACCATTGACCTAAATTGAGTAGAGGAGACTGGAGTGCAGTGAGCTGTTTGGCTGGAGTGTCAACTTTGGAGACATGTCAGAATAGAGACGGTATCCTGAGTCACAAAACTGGATTAAGTTGGGGATAATAAATATAGATAGTGGGGAGAAAAGGACCAAGGGTCGTAGGGCAAACCAACATTAGAAAATAGGAAAAGGTTGTAAGAACCAGAAAATAAGAATGGGAAGGGATGATGGAGGGGTGGAAATGGAGCAGTGTCCCGAAAGCCAAGTGAAGAATGTACCAGGACAGGAGGAATGAACATCAGTATAAAATGGTATTGGACGCACCATGTAAAATGAAAGCCAAGAACATTTCATTGGACTTAGCAATGTGGAAGTCATGTTCCCTTGTGCTGTGGACTGATTCAGCAAAAGCTTACTTATAATCCCATCAGAGGTGTTCTTCATTTCTGTCACAGTGTTGTTGATCTCTAGCATTTCTTTTTGTTTCTTTCTTAAGATTCTTATCTCTCCCCTAACATTAGCCTATCTGTTCTTGCACAGTGTCCACTTTACCCATTAGAGCCCTTGGCATATTAATCATAGTTGTTTTCAATTCCCAGTCTGATAATTCCAACATCACTGCCAGATCTGCTTCTGATGTCTGTTCTGTTTCTTCTCATTTTACTATTTGCCTTGCAGTTTTTTTCTTGATAACTGAATAGGATGTACTGGGTAATAGGAACTGCTTTACATAGTCCTTTAGTAATATGGTAGTGAGGTGTAGGGGAGGGCAAGAGTCATCTGGTGATATGAAAGATTTTCTAGTGAGCCTGTGCCTCTGGACTATGAGTGACACAAGTGTTTCTCAGTTTTTCTTTTCCCCTTAGGTGGACAGGATGGTGACAGTGAGCTGGAGTTGAGTGCTTTCCTTTCCCAGGTCAGCCAGGCTTCGATAACACCCCAGCAGGTTAGGCTGTGGTTAACTAGTCTGCCGTGCAGCTAGGTCTTGTTAAGAAAAACAGAGTTCTCTGCTATATTTCAAAATTCCTTCTACTCTTCCTACCCCTCCCTCCCCCCACTAGAAACAGGAGATTGTCCCTGGATATTTACTGTGGAAACCTGGGTTAAGTTCCTGGAGGTAAATCTCACAATATTGTGGGGCCCCACCTGTGACAGGGTCCCCTTAGAGTTTTTAACTCTCAGAAGTACCTACATGGAATGTCTAGCAATTCACCAATTACAGTTCAAGTTTTCCTACCCCGGTGCTAGTTTCCAACGTGGCTTCTGCCTGTGAGTCTCTCTGTACCAGTAAGCCATGACTCCTGTATTTACCCATTTTTCTCTATCTTGGGTCAGTGGATTGACCTGAGTCTACCCCTCATTTTTGTCAATCTAAAAGAAGTTGTTGACCTTTTGGTTTTTAAGTTGTTATTAGAATGGAGTTACAACTTCCAATGTGGAATCAGAGAACACCTAGGTTGAGTTTTTAATTCTTTTCTGTGCCCTCATAGATGTTTTAGTAAAAAGCTAGGGTAGGCTGCCTCTGGGCCAGGTAATCAGACAACATTTGGCACCAGAACTTACTCATCATTAATTCTAAGTTATTTGTTCAAATTTCTGTTGCATCCCAGACAGATTAATAATCTCAAGGCAGAAATTACATTTTATGCATGTGTTGGTGTTATTAGCACATAGAGGCACTTAATTTTTTTTTTTAAGGAAAGGAATTCTATTTTCCAATGCCAGGCAACAGTATGATAAGCATTATAGACAGGTTGAAACACTAGAGGCAATTGAAGCTGAAAAGCCCAAATAGAAAACAAAATAGAAAGCATTTAATTGCCTAAAACTTGGCAGAAAGCATAAAACTCATCTATTTCTCACGGTTTGCAATAAAACTGAAAGCCTGCTTATGATATTTGACCAATAGTAAATGTGACCCTTTGATAGGAGACATCTAAGAGGCCCCCCGAGCCATCTTTGACCATATTTCTGTGGCCTTGCTCACCACATTGATGACAGATTGACCACACAGCTCAGTAACTCCACCATGGGTTGGCCAGTTGAGTGATCATTTAGCCAATAATCAAAATGCATGGGGGAAGGATCTCGGGACATTCTCTGTTGCATGGGAAGTGAGGCCATAGCCAATTAGCAAAGACAATCCCCGTGCTGCTGGATTCAGAGCTCTAGCCTGGGGCAGACAAGGGAAAAATGAGTTTATTTTCGAATGCAGCTAAGTCTTACCTTTACAGGCATAAACCAAAGAGGAATAGAAAATAAATGGCACATAATTTTGCATTTTTATAATAAGTTTGAAACTAAACACTAGGAAACCTTGTCAGCCCCTGCTAAGCTGATTCCAATTAAGGCTTCTGGCAGCATTCCAGCTGTTTTACTCCCTCGAATAGCACAGAGCATAACAAGGTTTATGAAGCATTCAAAAGTCAAATACCCTATTAACATAAACATGTAGTGAAATCAACTCTTCTACCAATTTTCAGCTTGCTTTCTTTCTTTCATTTAGGGTGAGATGATAGAAGATGATGTCTGCCTCCTTTGTGGGGCTTTTTTTGTTTGCTAGTACACAAAGCAAGATTTCCTTTTGGAACAGTCCTGGACTAACCCTGTGTACCTATTCACAAGGGCACTTTTCTTGCAATGAATTCCTTCTACTACTAATTCTGGTACCAAGGGCCTGGGCTTTTATTTGCCTAACAGTGTTGAATCTAAAAGCAAGAACAATAAGAGTCAGTGGTTCAGGCTCAAATGCTTATTGTGATTCATGCATCCCTCCTGATGTGCTTGGAAATGCATTTGTTAACTTACATTGCCAACGTTGAGATTTAATGTAGGAAAGGGTCATGTTCTTTGCCATAGAAGTTAAATATACCCCAAATTGAAGAAGGTAAACAGGCAGAATGTTTAAAATGAAAGAAAAATAAGGAAAATGGAAGCAATAATTTTTGGTAGAGATTGAGTGTAACAAATAAGGGAGAAGTCTATTTTGCCAAAAGCTAGCATCCTTTTTGGCAACCCCCTTAAAAGGTGATAAATTAAATGGTGAGTAGGTCTGCCTTAGACAGTATCCCAGATACATCTTCCTTTTACATTCAATACAATTCAATAATTTAAAACAGGAACTAACTAGGTAAATGTTGTAGGTTTTCTTTCTCCCATGATCTATAGTGGACATTTTCTTAGAGAATGTGAAATGGCTTTGCAAATGGAATAAAAAAAAAAAAAAGGAAGGAAGGTACATATAAGTGTGCTGTGTTTATAAAATAAACAGAAATAAGTATGTGCATGTGAGTCCTTAATATGTGTTATACATCATTTTAATCAAAATATTATCAAATATGTATTCATTTGGTTAAGAAAACTGTGATAAAAACCTAACGCTAGATTTTACTTTCTAGCTACCACATCCATGTTGAAGTGTTAATATATTTCCATGAATATAATCTGGTAACTACCCACATAAGTAAACCAGAGTAGCTTATACAGTTGACTGAATCATTTGGTGTTCTCATTAAAATACAAACAAAAGGAAGGTATTGAAAGGTTTATCCACGACCACCCCCGGCATTTCTCTACTGAAATTTTCTATACACACTACTTCTGTTTAAGACTGAATTCTATATCCCAATGAAATAGTAAAATATATAGTCTTATAACTAATTTACTAAATACATGTCTTTAACTCTTGCTATATACTAGGCATTTCACGGGAGTATAAGGATTCCATAAGACCTCAAGGAACATATCTCTTGGTGAAGGAGATAGCCACAAACCATCCTATAATGTGACAAATGCAACAATAAAAGTCTATACAAGGCACAAGAGAAGCATAAAAATGTTGAAGGGGCGGGGGGAGCAGTGAACCACAACAGAAATTATGGTTATGCAGGTAGAACTTGCAGTTATACAGCCTGGTCGCATGCCCCATGCTCCATTCAGGAATTGTGACCTTAGTTAAGCTCCTGTCATTGATGAAATGGAAATGACAGCATCTACCTCACTGGGTATTGTCCTCACAATATCCAGGATTGAAGGGTTTAGTGCCTGTGAAACCCTCAAAATTCTCCCTGCCACTCAAAAGACACCAGCAGTTATTACCATAGTGGTGGTAATGGAACTTGTCACTGAGATGGTCATGTCTACACAAAGTCAATGCAGGAGCAGGAGAAGTCCTAGCATGGACTAAAGGAGGACTATTGAAGGAAGAAAATAAAAGCAGGAGTAGACAAAGGACAAGGGAAAAGTAGAGAAGTAGACAAGTAGACAGAGGACAAGGACAAAAGACAAAAAATCATTATGATATATTTGGAGAATGTGCAATAATTTGGATTTGTGTAAAATCGGGAGAAACCAACAGTCATAGGTTACCACCTAGATAGTGAAATAATGCTGAGGTTATTCTGGCAGATAAACATTTGCCTTCAGCTTATTCCTCTTATTTTTTTAAAAAAAGAAAGTTTTATTCATTTATTTGACAGGGAGAGGGGGAGAGAGTACAAGCAGGGGGAGCAGCAGGCAGACAGAGGGGAAGAAGCAGGTTTCCTGTGAGCAAGGAGCCCAATGAGGGGCTTGATCCCAGGACCCTAGGATCATGGCCTGAGCTGAAGGCAAATGTTTATCTGCCAGAGCCACCAAGTACTCCCTTTCATATCTCTAAAAACAAAATGAAAAGGCACACACATCAAGAGAGAAGTTCTGACATTATTTTCATTAATTTTTCATTATTTTCTTTGACAGGAGACTACTCCCAAGCCAAAACTAAACATATCTTATAACTTTATCTTTTGTAAAAACTTTTTTTTTATGATTTGAGTATCATTTGTCTTAAATATTTTTAGACAAACTTGGATTAAGTGATATGCCTCTAGCCCATGGATTTTCTTTTTGTAATTTTATGCAACTAAGCATAAAAATGTCTAAAGAATAACAAAATTGACATGCACCCACACCAGTATAAGAAATAAACTACCTTTCACCTTGAAGCCCCCTGTGTACTGTTTGCTGATCCCAGCCCCATCTTACCATTCTAAAAGTGCTCGAGAAAGCATGGCAGTGGTGTTGCTCAAATCCTACACATTTCCAAGGAATGCTTGTCTTTGTGATTGGCCCTTAGCTGACTCCTAGGAGACGAGCTCTGGACCCTTGGAATAGTCTACTTGATAAGAGTGCTTTTATGTTGCTGAGGTCTTTTCTCAGGTAGCACTAATCTGATCAGGAATTTTTGCCCTGGGGGCTTACATCTGAGCAGCTGAGGGCCAGAGTCTCGTGCAAACACTCAGGCACCTAACAAGACTCAGGTGACTTTGTTGATTGGCAATGCTTTACATGTTTAGTCACTCATGGGAGAAGACACAGGGAATCTTACCCCTGGATTCTCCTAGACTTCTCCCCATGAACCTTGCCCTCTGCTGATTTTAATTGGGATCCTTTCTCTGTGTAATAAACCATAACCATGAGTATAACACCTTTTTTTTTTTTCCAGATTTTATTTATTTGACAGAGAGAAACACAAGCAGGGGGAGTGAGAGAGGGAGAAGCAGGCTTCCCACCAAGCAGGGAGCCCGATGTGGGACTCGATCCCGGGTCTCCAGGATCATGACCTGAGCTGAAGGCAGTTGCTTAACCAACTGAGCCACCCAGGCACCGCAGTAACAGCTTTTTTGTGATCTGAGTCATTCTATCAAATCCTCAAGTCTGAGGATGGTTTTGGGGTCCTCAAACACAAGCAGCAACCACTATCATGAGTTTGGGTTTATTGTTACCAAGAATTTATAATAAAAGTGATGCTATTCATATAAATATAATACAACAGAGTATATTTAAATATATAAATATTACTCTTTACTATTCTTATATAATCTATCTTTATCACCCAGAATTATTTGGTGAGATTTACCTACGGTGATGCAAGGAGTTCTAGTTCATTTTGATTTGAATTTCTACATAATATTCCTTTGTTCAGTAGGCCATGATTTAATTATTTATCCTGTTGATAAACATTTAGGTTGTTTCTCACATTTTGCTTTTGCAATGATGCAAAAAACATTTTTGTATAGGTCTACTTAAATATATACATGCAAGAACATCTCTAGTATTATATTTTGCCAAATTGCTCCTTAGATGGATGGTTTGATTTATATTTCCACCAGCAATATATTAGAATTCACATTATAACCAATATTTGTACTGTGAAACTAACTTTCCCATACTGATAGTTAAGAAATTGCATCTCATTGCATTTGGCCAGTAGTGAAGTTGAGCATCTGTTACTGCATTCTGCTGGTTTCTTTACATTAATCACCTGCTCATATTCCTTCTCTGTTTTCCCATTAAAATTTACTTTGCTTTTGGAAGCTTGTTTTTTTTTTTAATAAATCTTTATCTAGTAGGCTTTTTAGCCCTTGCTGGTTACATGAAGTAAACATGTTTATCTTTCTTTTTGCATTTAATCATTTGATACATAGAGGTGTATTTGTTTTCACTTTAATGTTGCTGATTTTTTTTATCTTTTGCTGTAGGGTATGTATGTTTCTCTATTGTTTAAGACATCCTCCATAGCTAAAATTTAGCTCATATACTTTCCTCTAAATTAAAGAACTAATTGTTTTTATTTTACAATTAGCTTTCTAACATTATTACAGTTTATTTCTATGTGTAGTGTGAAGTAAGGACAAATCTATTCTTTTCTATGTCCCAATACCATCTGTTATATACTATATCTTATCTACACACTTTATAATTTCACTTCTTTTTTATTTTCTTGTGAAACTTTTGTTTCCTATTCATGACTGTGTATTCCAAAATTGATATAAAATGTATTTCTTACTGTGGGTTCCATTAAGAAAATGTTGAAAGCCATCATACCACCATAACTGACTAAAAGAAAGATTCATGTGAAGACCCTAAACTAATATTTATTGTTTCTGTAATGGACTCATTTGAAAGATATTCCCATGTATGTGATATTTTTCATTATTTTTAACTTTATTTTAATGGACAAATGTACCAATAAGCTGCCTTTATATATATATACATACTGAATGATAAATCAATCATAAAAGCTTTTATCAGAGTCGTATTTTTTTTTCCCAGAGGACCATGAGCTGGGGGAGTGGGGGAGGGACAGAGAAAGAGGAAAGGAGGCTCTTAAGTAGATTCTATGTTTGAAATGGAGCTGACAGCCCAACTCCAGTTTGATCTCATGACCCTGAGATCATGACATGAGCCAAAAGACTGGGTCACCCAGGCACCCCATCAGAACCATATTCTTGATAGTTTTATGGGAGTGAAGAACTATGTCTGTTCTTTTTCCATAGTGCCAGTGTACTGCATATTTCCTGGGACATGCAGGCATTCATAATATGTTTAATGAATAAATAAAACATAACCCAGAAAATATTCCATCTTAGAGCCAACTATCCACATTCCTTTTTTTCCTTTCAAACTATTTTCCTATCTCTCAATTCAATATCCCGAAAGAAGATTATTATTTGTCTACATTAAATTTGGAGTTTTCTACACATGCATTACCACAAAACTAACCTTAAGAAGTAATTTCAGGGGCACCTGGGTGGCTCAGTTGGTTAAGCGACTGCCTTCGGCTCAGGTCATGATCCCGGAGACCCCGGATCGAATCCCACATTGGGCTCCCTGCTAGGCGGGAAGCCTGCTTCTCCCTCTCTCACTCCCCCTGCTTGTGTCCCCTCTCTGACTGTGTTTCTCTCTGTCAAATAAAACAAACAAACAAAAAAAAGAAATAATTTCAACAGAAAATATTGCATTCCTCACATGACCAGATTCCTCTTTTTGGACTGACCTTTCCTTCTCAGTTCCGTACCCTATAATCCTGTTCATCAAAAGAACTCCTTCCATATGTTTTCTTAGCCATTTGCTAAGGGTCTGTATCACTGGTCTAGTTGTGGAAGAACATACACCTCTTCACTGTTACTTGATGTTCCCCGTGTAAGTCCTACTTTCAGATTGTTTTCAAACTCCATCATGACCATGACCATGATGTTAATCCTCTTCCAGGGTCGTAAACTGTACTGTGCCTATCAGAGGTGTTTCATATATGCCTGATGAATGACTAGCAAAAACCAAGTGAATCAAAGCCTGATTTCCATCATTTCACTAGACCGGCCAGAGAGGCACTGCTTCCTTTCATGACAAGGTTGGGGCATGATTTGATTTATATATGAAATTACAGCTATGTGCTATCATTAACATCATTCATTGGCCCCCCTGAGAGTTGGAAGAAGTTGAAGTTTTAAAATATTCTTTCTATTCATCTCTTTCATGAAATTTCATTTTTCGTTATGAGGCAGTTGTAAAGCATATTACCATTTTATTTGAACATTTATTTTGACCAGATTGCAAATTTTCTGTTAATTGAGTCTTGAATTGGCCAATATGCCATTGTAGATTTGCTCCATAGCTTCTGCACATGGAATTTATCATAGACTTTTCATCCACATCTGCTCATTTAGTTTGCTTCATCTAGTACAGTGTTTCCTTTACATACAATGGCAAAGGGTGGGGGAGTGAATGCCAAGTGAAAAGTGAAGAAAACTAAACTTAAAAATATTCACACTTAAAGTTGTATTTCTATCCAGGTTCTGTAATAAAATATTAAATAAACTCTGCTTTTCTTTTGGTTGTCATGAGCTATATGTCCCATATTTTGCATTATAAAGAAATAACACATGGTAATTGAAAAAGCTGAGAAAGTGCAGATAGGCAAATAGAAACACGTTACTTAAAACCCTATTATTCAGAGATAACAGCTATTGAAATTCTTTGTATGTGTTTCCAAACTTTTATCTGTAAAATATATATAATTTTTAACAGCTCATACTTGTAATTTTTGTTACAAATATTTTTCAATTGATAATTTCCCAAAGAAAGTTATAAACTTTTTTCTATGACAATAAGTGCATGTCCATAAATATACAGTATACAAATATGTAGATAGACAGATGGATAGACAAATGATAGATAGATAGAAGATAAATGATAGACAATAATAGGTAGATAGATGATAGATAGATAGATGATGATAGATAGATAGATGATAGATAGATAGATAGATAGATAGATAGATAGATAGATAGATAGATAAATAGATATAGATTGATTGCAGCATGGACCCATGGACCCACATAATATATGTAGTAGATCTATCCTATTTTGGAAATTTAGTTAGTCTTCAATTTTTCAATATGTTACACATTTTAACAGTGACCATTTCTGTGCAAATGTATTTAGAAATGTGTAATACTTCTTAAAGACACATTCTAAAAAGTGGAATTGCTAAGCCCATATTATGACCTTTTTTTCCTTCAAATTTTGGCACAATACACCAAATTACCCTCCAGGAAATGTATACTGATTTGTACTCATGGTTTTACCCTTCATAACAAGTACGAAGTATTATCTTTCCTTTTTCAGTTGGAATTTAAGTGAAGGAAGGAGATTTTCTTTTTTTATATTTTTTTTTTACTATTTTCAATTACTGGTGAGGTTGAATAGCTTCTCATGTGGTTATGGACCTACTTCATTTTTCTACTAGATTAATACTGTTATCTTCTTGATTTTTCAGAATAAGCTTAATCCCAGAGTCTGGCAGGCTAGGCTTTTAATCCAATAAATAAAATATTATTTTAATAAAATTCTTCATTCCTTGAGTAAGATCCACTCCCCAAAATATTTGCCTGAAATATTCCAACAAGAAATTGTTCTCTATATGCCCTTCTCACTCACTCTGCTTTTCTACTGTATTCTTTAACAGCACATAATGAGAACCATGTAACTTGTGTTATTTTCAAGATTTATAGGCTCAGGGTGCAAGAGATGCAACATTCCAAGCATGAAAAATTATTAACAAGCACCAACATGTTGAGAAATGTTCTTGCATTTCAAATGCTTCATTGCTTCATTGAATAGTGAACACAGGAGCTCACTTGGAGACAGATGTTGTGCTAGCACATATTACAAATGCAAACAATTATCCCCAAAGTGAACAGAGAGGAATAAAAAAATAAAATTCTTTCATGGAAAGAAATATTATACCACATTTGAAAAATGATTTCTGTCTAGGAAGTGTTCTCGTGATGTAAGGTTGCTGTGCAGTAAACATAAATGTATTGGCGTACTCTTCAAGAGTGAAGCCATGTGCCCACATCCTGCAAAAATGTTATCTTGCTAGAAGTAGTCAATCAAATTCAAGAAAAGACTATAATGCCCCTGAAATTTTACAGTAAACTTTGGGTATACATTGATATGTGCATTTTTCTGGGGAGAGATACCTCTTTTTTTAATCAGATTCTCAAAAGGGACAAATAGGCTGTTGTTTATCACTGAGATATCTTCACTTTTTTTTTTCTTTCTCTCTGGAATGATCTTTATTTTCTTTTCTCTGTGTCTTCTTATGTCAAAATACTATTCTTCCTCACAACTCAAGTCAAAGGTAACCTTGTGAATACAACCATTTGAACTCAACAGAGTACATCATTACTGCTCTAGACATGAGTGGCACTCTTTCTGCCTGTCTTCATAAGAGCAATAAAATCACAGTATAGTTGATCTTTTGCATGTTGGTCTCCTCTAGTAGAGTGAGGCCAGTGCAGTATTTTATTCTCACGCTCTGTCCAGCACGTCCATAACTGCATTCAAAGTGCAGGTGCTGACAGCAATTACTATGTGTATGCGCGAGTGAATGAAAAGTCACATAGACAGGTGACTCTTTGTCATGTGACTAAAACTTCACCTTCCATTTCCTTTACTTTTCTAGAATCTGTACTCTTACTCACATCTGTACAGGGACCCCATCCTGTGGCTGCTTCCTGGGATTTGGGATTGCTTTCATAGCTTCTCCACAGAGTCCATGCTATCTCAGTGTTTGGCCTCTGAGAAACCTACAGATGAGATTCTCTGAGCTGCTCATCATTCTTTGCCTCCTTGAGCTTCCAAAGCAAGGACTAGTTGGGTGGCCCATTGACTCTGATCTCTCCACAAGCATACCAGGGAGGCCAAGTTGCTGAGAGAGAATCCTTTTTATTGGGTGTACAAATAGTGTCCCATCTGCAAATATATATTGTCATTTACCCCCTCAAATTATCACTTATTCCAAGATGGTATTTCCTTGAAAAGTAAATATTATATTTGAAGCAGCTATAGATGGCCAAATGAATTGTTAGCACCCCTACAGTTTGGATAGAAACTATGATTTTTCCCATTCACTTACTATTAAGCAGGCAATAAAATGTAAACAAAGCCAAGTCCCTGCCTTCAGGGATTTAAATTGACACTTTTAAAAATCAACTTGGGGGGCGCCTGGGTGGCTCAGTTGGTTAAGCGACTGCTTTCGGCTCAGGTCATGATCCCGGAGTCCCGGGATCGAGCCCCACATAGGGTTTCCTGCTCGGCAGGAAGCCTGCTTCTCCCTCTCTCAGTCCCTCTGCTTGTGTTCCCTCTCTAGCTGTGTTTCTTTCTGTCAAATAAATAAATAAACTCTTTAAAAAAAAAAAATCAACTTGGATAGGGCACTTGGATGGCCCCATTGGTCAAGCACTGGATTCTTGGTATTGGCTCAGGTCATGATCTCATGGGTCAGGAGATCAAACCCTGTAATAGGCTTGGGCGTTTCTCCTTCTGCCCCTCTCCCTACTCATTCTCTCTCTCTGCCTCTCTTTCAAATAAATCTTTTTTAAAATAAGGACATCAACTTAGATATAAAAGAAATCCTATGCCAATGGTTGGATGATATCATTATATCTTAACATATTTCTCAATTGCAAATGACCTATGGTATGTGAGTCAGGAGAAGGCATTGACTCTAAAAGGATAAAGTGGATGTTGTATTGCACTCTTCTGTAGACTAATGTTGCCATAAAGAGATTTCCCCCCAGTGTCTTATGGTGATGTTGTTATTTTGTAACAAGTACGGCAAAAGATTCAGAGTTCAAATAGCTTTAAGACTCCCCATATATTGCCTTGGCGGTTTCAGCCAAGTTCTAAACACCTCTGTTCTCTGTGTCCTCATTTTTACAGTGGGGGTTAGTCCATCACCTCTGAATGTCATTCATGTGGATGACATGTGAACACATGTGATATAATTAAAAAGAACAGATTAGTGTTGGCAATGGTCAGTGACGATTATCATGATCAACTTTTTGTCTCCAGATTCTCACTCGCCTTTTTTATCTGGGGCGAAGTGGTCTGCCTGGACCCTAAATATTTGAAATGAGTCTTAAAAATAGACTCGGGCGCCTGGGTGGCTCAGTCGTTAAGCGTCTGCCTTCAGCTCTGGTCATGATCCTGGAGTCCTGGGATCGAGCCCTGCATCGGGCTCCCTGCTCAGTGGAAAGCCTGCTTCTTCTCCCTCTCTCACTCCTCTTGCTTGTGTTCCCTCTCTAGTTATGTTTCTGTCTGTCAAATAAGTAAAATCTTGGGAAAAAAAATAGACTCAATAGGTTGTTTCCTTATTGTTCCTACCAACCCAGCCAAAAATTAATCACCTTGGCGTGATGAGGGAGTTTTACTCAGGGGAGGATTAACCTCTGACTTCACAAGTCCACTCAGTGTCTGAAATCAAATTTGCCCCACTAAATGGAATCATCACAATGGTGAAAGCTTTTTTGTATATCCCAGGCCGTTTAATTTACTCTGCATAACTAGCCACGTTCTCCCTCAGGGGAAATTCATAAAAGATCTCAAGCCTCTGATCTTCCATGTTAAAGTGGACAGAGCACAAAAGTCCTGGTCAAAGATCCCAATGGGGTTCCAGGAGGCAACACCTGCAGAAATCCCGACCTAAGGATTAACAGAACCCAGGGTCTGTGCTTTGCGTTCCTAAACTGTAATGAAAAAAATGCATCATACTTCCCTTTAAAAATGTATTTTAGCGTGAAATCTTGGTCTTTCTTGCTTTGTCTTTCTTTTTTCCATCCCTGTGCTTCCCTGGGTCACATCACACTTTAAGAAAATAAAAAGGCTTCGTTAGGCAGTATTTGTAACAGATGTCAGTTCAGACTGAGCACCCTAAAGAGAAGCAAACTACACCCTTGGCAGCCAGAAATGAATACATCCTGAATCCAACAAGACAAACATGTCCAAAGGGCTATTCTAACAGATTTGACTCCACATTGCGAAGTGCTTGAGTAGATGTGGCAATAAAGAGTAGATGTATATTTCAACACCCTAGGAGTTCATTTCTGTCAATCAGCGGCTGGAATTTACTTTGAGGATATTACCTAAAGGTGTTTTTGAATCACTGGACATTTGGAAGCCTGGTTTGAAACATGTATTTAAATGGAAGCAGAATGTTTTAAAAAGCTTTCTAACCATTTGAAGCTATTATTCTGAAAAATAGCATTTCAGAGTAATATAGCAATACCATTGGACTTTCAGAGAAGAAGGGTGAAGCTGAGTGAAGTTGAATGAATTGTTCCACAAATGTAGCAAGGAAGAAACAGGACAAAAACTGGATATTTGGTGTTCCGCTACTATGTGATACTTAATCATGAAGGAATTGCATTAAGAAGGAAAGCTGCTCTCAAATTTAGAAAGGGTTCCAAAAAGAAAAAAAGAAAGAAAGAAAGGGTTCCAAAAAAAAAAAAAATTTTAAACCCACTAAGGGAACTTCTTTTGTTAGGACTTAGGGTTGGAATAGAGAGAAGAAAGGGTGACAAAGGCTGCAGTCTTTGTCTTTGAATTTTTATCTTCACCATAAAAAGAAGAGGTACAAATGAAAAGGAAGCACTAGCCCAGGCTTTCATCACAAGCAGTAACAGTAGAAGATGGATAGAAATGGGTAGAAGATCCTGAATGTAGAAACCAGAGATATCATTTCAGATTTCGTTTTTATCCCTCTTGCATCTGTAGAAGAAGATCAAATTCTCTGGAAACTATGGTTCCTTCATGTGTAAAATAGGGAATTCTTTAGCTGTAGTTACAATTTTAAATTCTATATTTATATTTCTAACTTCTAAGTTTTAAATTCAATAATGCCCATTAAGAAGCATTATAAACTATAAAGTGCTATGCACATGTTAATGCCAGTTCTATTTTTCTAACTCTGGTTAATGCTTTCAGGCCAGAGAACTCTACCACCAGGCTCCCAAACACAGGAACTGTGAAGACACAAGGTACTGATCATCTACCAATGTGTACCATACACCATCTCTAATTGTATTCTTTATGAACTTCGAAGTAGGCATTTGTATGAGTTTTCTATTGCTGCTGCCACAAATAATCACAGAGTTAGTGGCTTAAAACAGTGCAGATTTATTACCCTAAATCCATGCAGGTCAGGAGACCTAAAAACAAAGTGTCAACACAGCTGCTGCACTCTTTCCTGGAGTCTCTAGCAGGATCCAATTTCTTGCCTTTTCTGGATTCTTGAGGTCCCCTTCATTCCTTGACTCATGGCCTCTTCCTTGTATATTTCTGACCTCTGCTTCCCTCAATACATCTCCTTCCCTTGCCCTCTGAAAGGCCTCATGATAACAATGGGGTCCACTCAGATAATCCGGGATAATCTTCCATCTCAGGATTTTTTCATTTAACCTTATCAGAGTAACATATTCATAGGTTCTGGGGATTGGGTTGTGGACATCTTGGGGAGACCCCTTACTCTGTCCACTACAACATTATTGACCACATTTTGAGATAAGGAAACAAAAAGTCATGGTAGTGAAATAATTTGACCAAGAGGTGAGGCAGCATAAAGGGCCGCAGCCACATACATTGCTGATAAGGCTCACCTAGACTTACCTTAACAAAGTTTAACCACAAGCCCTGAAAAAATTGAGCTGTCCTGCAGGAAACTGTCTGCCAGAATAAAACTTTACATTCTTTAAAGGAAGAAGAAAACAAAATCCAGCCTGGACACCAGAGTCCAGCACACAATCAAAAATTACAAAGAAGCCAAGAAGCAAAACAATAAGATCTGTAAGTTGGGGAAGGAAGAACAGTCAGTAGAAACAAACCAGATGGGGTAGAGGTGCTGGAATTAGCATACACAGACTTTAAAACAGCTGAATGAATACTTTTTTTTTTTTAATAAAACATCCAACTCTAATATTGAATGGAAAAGAGTGCTTACTTCAGTGAGATTCATCAAATTATTTATTGAGCACTTTAAAATGTGCTGGGTGTAGTATCTGAGAATAATAAGAAAGAAAAATGTCATCCTCTCTGCCTTCATGGACCCTGGAATCTAGTAGGGGTCAAAATTAAACATGCACTTGTCCCTGAAAGCTATGGATGCCAGTTTTGAGTGAGTTTGGGGCTAATACAGAGGCAATCTGCCTTGCTTGGAGGAAAAAGAAAATTGGAAATAGAAAAATAACTACGATATTTCTAGAAAGCTACTCCCAAATTCCCATATTCCATACCTGTAACTTGCCTTGAATTTGCTCTTCGAAATTCCCTCAGGGAGGGAAACCAGTTCCTTCTCCCCTAGATGGTTGTCTCAACATTCCATTACTTAATGCAAAGTGATAGAGAAAACAACTAAAGGGGTAGGGCTGCTTTCCAAAAGGTCAATTGAGGAAGCAACCCCCAAAGTCTGAAGACTTAAGCCATCTCAGGTTATTTTGGGAATAGAATAGTATAAGCTATCACCCTGAGACAGATAATATGAAATCAGAAGTGGAAGTCTCCTCCAAAAGAGAAAATTATCTTGAGTTAAAAGAAAACTGTCTTAGTGCAGGCTGCTGTACAAAAATTACCCTAGCCTGGGTGGCTTCTAAACAAAAGAAATGTATTTCTCACCATTCTAGAAGCTGGAAAATACCAGAGCACTGACAGATTCAGTGTTTGCTGGAGCCCACTTCCTCCGTCTTCTCACCGTGTCCTCACATGACGGAAGGAGCAAAGGAGGTCTCTGGGGTCCCTGTTATTAGGGCGCCAATCCCATTCATAGGGGCTCCTCTTCCAAGACCTGATCGTGAACCAGAGTCCCCAAATCCCTGTACCATCACATTGGGGATCAATTTGCAGCATAAGGAATTGGAGGGGACACAAATACTCAATCTAGAGCAGAAACTACGGAGGAATCACTTGGGTCTAAAATACTTGATTTATTCAGGTAATGCTTTGTAAATTGCCTTCTTTGTGCTGATGAGAAAGCTGGAGCATGTAGAATATCTATGACCCAAGGCACTAAACAAATTGCCTATTCTCTGACTAATCAATTTGAGGCAAAGATAACAAGGAAGATTAAATTTGAGGGTGTTCTGTCATTTATCACAAGTTACAAAACTCCTCAGTTGAGTTTTCTGAATTCAGTGGAAGGAGGTAAGGGCTTTTGTCTCAAATTAGTTGACTATAACACTTCTCTTTATCTAAAACGTGAATCTTTAAAAACCATCTTTATATGCACTTAAAATGTTATGAAACTTTAACAAATTATTGACATAGAACATACATGAGGAAATTGTGAAACTTTGGGTAATTTACAGATATAAACATGCCTACTCTAGGAAGCAGTGACAGCTCCCAAGCAACACATGATCTTTTTTTCCCCATCCCTTTCCTTTTTCTATCACATCTAGAACTAGCTCCTTTGTTCCACATACCATATAAAACCCATGGCAGGGAGCCTATGGGGCTCAGTGGGATAAGCACCTGCTTTCAGCTCAGGTCATGATTGCAGGGTCCTGGGATCGAGCCCCACATCAGGCTCTCTGCTCAGGGGGGGAGCATGCTTCTCCTTCTGCCTGCTGCTCCCCCTGTTTGTGCTCTCTCTCTCTCCCTCTCCATCAAATAAGTAAATAAAATCTTTTAAAAAAACAAACCATGTTGTTTCTGGTATATAAGATTGCAGCATGCTTTTTTGGTTTCACTCTGCAATGCGTCAAGTAGAGCACTGGTCCAACACCCATGTCCTTATTCCTTACAAAGTATCCTGGGAACCTGTGGGATTCTATCCCACTAAGTCCTGTGATGATTTTACAAAGCATCATTATTTAATGTGAAGAGATAGGTAAGCATCATTTATACCCTTCGTAGCACAGATTTTTTTTTTCCTAGTCTTTTCTGCCCAACCTTCCTGGAGACACCTCTGCTCCATTTTTTCTTTTCTCTGCACACTACTGTGTGGGCTGCTTGGTGGTTAGTCATTACAGTCATCTTTTTTTTTTCTTCCCAAAAAATAAGACAACATTTCAGAGGGTTATCTTTGTTCCCTGCTCACTTGTGTGACAAGAGGAGTATGGGTACACATGTGATAGAAAGAAAGAAATGTTCCTGGAATCCCTGGGACCTGGGTGTGCGCTTTCTCCTGTGAAAGCAGGGGTAATAATCACAGATGGCCCTGCGGGGCTCTCAGCTGAGCTCCTATAACAGGAAGAGGTTTGCAGACAGACAGGACCTCTGCAACTCTGTGGTTCCAATTTTCCAGGATCTCCACCAGCTTTGCTTGCAAGGGATGGCAAAAAAAAAAAAAAAAAGGGCTCAAATATTCAGGGGGGTGGGGGGAAGCAGAGAGAAAAGCCATATATTAATAGTATATTTTCCTCAGTGTCTGCCTCATGCACATTTCTTATGAGGGATAAAAATATTACGCAGTGTAAGAGGTTCACCCACATTTACCCCCAGACTTCCGTACTTAGAACAAAGTTTAAGGAAAAGTGAGCATGAACATTACCTTCTTCTGAAGCCTTCTTAACAGGCGTGCAAAGTGGTTCCTGAGGGCCTCAGGAGAGCAATGATTTTAAAGCATATTAAAACCACAAATGTTTTGCAAATAGATGTTACAGGAAAACAGAGTGCTGGGAGAACTAATGACCTCAGAGCTTGCAGGTCTCAAGTAGCCTCCATAAAAGGTCAATTAATACAGGAGGGAGGATGATGGCCAGGAGCCCTGAGCCCGAGGAGCAGCAGCTAACATGTGGCACCGTCTCTCCCTGTGCCAAGGCCTGCTCATTCGTGATGCAGCCCCAGGCACCTGGTGTCAGAGGCATGTCTTTGTAAACATCTCTACTTTCTAAAAGAGAACATAATTCTGCTCCCCTGGTGTATTTCTTCACTTATAGCTGTCTGAATTGAAAAGGCAGATGTTTTATTTAGGGAATTGACTGCAAGGGTGATTGCTTTCAGGTGAAACAGTTAGTAAATTAAAATTTAGGGAGCAAGCAAAGTCTATGCAGGGACTGGAGCTCCCCAGCTAAATATGGGGAGAAAAGTACTCAGCCCATGGTTCTTGGAAAAGCGCTGTGGATAATTACTTAAGCAGAAGAGGAGGGGGTGGAGCAGCCCTATTGATTAGCTGTCTAAAAATTGCCCTATTGCTAACCTGAAGCCAGACACTGTGGTACTGAAATAAAACGTGCTGGACAAGGCTTGGGCCCTGAACGAAAGGAAGTACTCCACACGATGCGATGCGTTGTTCTGCCCGGTGACCCACACCGCTGGTTTCTGGGCTTCCTTGGAATACAGTCAGATATCTCCCATTTTTTAAGACTTCACTACCGTCCCCCCACCCTGCACAGGAAAGCAATCCTCAAAGTAACCTTGACCCCTGATTTGCACAGCCTCATTGCCCTCCACTTCTGCTGCTTCCGCTATCTCACCGCCATGTCTCCTGGGGACGACCCAGCGGCCTCCTGAGAGCCCTCAGTCTTTACACTCTGAGACTCCCTCTTCCTGCAAATCCTCAGCTTCCCCGAGGGGTCCAGGAGCCCACATCTTCCCAGTGTTGTTCCTGTGTTTCCGGGAATCCTCCCTCCATCCCAGCGGCATCAGCTCGTTGTCATTCTGAATAAATTTGCTCCATAAATGAGAACTGGAGGAAGAGAGTGAGCGAATGAAAGGATAGATTCAACTTCTAAAAGAAGGATGAGCGGGGTGCCGTGGCACGCACAGAGGTTTTGGGATGAAGCCTGGGGTTCCCTTGATAACGGTCTTGATAAAAGTCACCCTGAACATTTACAGAAGCTGGGGTAAGGGCCTGGAGGGGCTTATGGTGGTGGGACTGGTCTTCCCCATCTTCTGCTGTTGTTAGTTGAGGATACTGAGATGCCCTTGGCTGAACTTAAAAAAAAAAAAAAAAAAAAAAGTCAGAATCAGGTTCAGAAGCCCAGGAAAACATCTCATCCATTGTCAGGGCACATTTAAGAACTCAAAATACTCTGGGAAGGCCCATGCTCTCTACTAGGTCCTGGCCCAATACAGTTTCTCCACCTTCTATATATTGTATATATTCTATTCTTATTCTATTGAATTGCTTTTCTGATCATTTTTTACAGTATATTTTAACTAAAAGAATAGATGATGTGCACCAGGAAGATACCAGACAGTAATTAAACAATATTGCTTTTCACCCTGCTCAGAGGCTGCTAAAGGACCAAACGAAGGAAATTTTACAAGCAAAGGTTGTGGAAAAGAGATGGAGAACTTAATCAGACAGAGGTTTAATTAAAAACTAATGAAGTGAAGAAGCTGGGCTTACCCAGGATGAAAATTATTTCATTGTACATTAGCCTGTTTGCTCATTATCTAAGCTAGTATTTTCAACTTACTCATATGCATCTAGAGAAAAATAATACTTTATTTAGCAAAATTGATCATGTATAGGACCAACCTGTATCTGTTTACACACAAGCACTCACTCATTTCACATCACAGAATGGCAATGTTCGAGAACAACGTTGTATATGTTGCCTATGATTTGATGCTACTACATATGAGTATTTATGATGAAAATACAAAAAAAAAGTCAATGCCTTAGATGTGAAAGGATTCACAGACTTTGAAAATCATGCCACTGTGGGCCTGAGGGGAAAAATCAAACCCTTGAAATGACCCCAGTTTTCCCCCTTCTGTCTCCAACCATGCCACTGTTGAGTTATACACACTATCCCTTGAACACATCAAGAGATACAAGCACTTCTATATCTCTGTTTTTGCTCATGCTTGTCTCTGTAACCTCAGAATGTTCTTCTCCCTCTGACATTGGAGAAGACTGCAAAGCACAGATCTAACCCACCTTACTTGTGATCTCTCTCCCACCTCCCATGCTCCTGGTTAGAATCAATAACAGCCTGTTGTTTCTACACAGCATGAGGTAACTTACACGCTCTGCTTTCAAGTATAATTTCTGCCATTTGCTACCTATGTGATTTGGGCTAGTTTTGGTCCCTCAGTTTATCTATGAAATTGGAATAATGATAAGATATACCTCAGGAGATCCTTCTGAGGTTTAAATTAGCTAAAAAAAAAAAAAAAAAAAAAAAAGGTGAGGATTTAGGACAATGTCCAGGATATTATAAGTACCCATGAAATGCTAGCTGTTATTATAATATTGCTATGTTATAACATATCATGTAAATGATTACGAAGTCTGTCTACTTATTAGATTCTCAGAACTTTGCCTTGGGGCACCCAAGTAGTTCAGTCGGTTAAGCACTTGACTTTTGATCTCGGCTCAGGTCACAATCTCAGGGTCATGGGATCAAGTCCCACATCTGGCTCCACACTTAATGGGGAGTCAGCTTGAGATTCTCCATCTCCTTCTCCCTCTGCTCTGCCCCTCTGCTCCGCCCCCTTCCCTACCTCTTGCCTTGTTGATATACTCTCTAAAATAAATAAATGAACCTTAAGAAAAAATTACCTTTACCTTTTTATTCCCAATTTTCAGTGTTTTTCATGAAATAAACTTTCAACCAATTTTTGCTGGACTGCAATACAGTGATACTAAACCTCCTTACACCAAAGACATGGAATGTTATAGTGCAATGAGTCTTTTTATATGAGTTTTTTCTTTTATCAAGCAAACACAAGATAATTTTACCAAAATTAAAAATTATTTACAAGTCAGGAGTCTGGAAAAATGGCCTGAATTCACAAAGTTTCCATTGTACGGTAGTTTGGTTAAAGATAACTAATATATCTACTCAACCAGGGATTAACAGTGATCCTGAATGATACACTTACTGCTTTGTATAATCTAATATTGCCCTAGCATATTTCCCTAGCATTTTCTATTGTCATATCTTATATCAGTCATACTTTACAATATTTTGAAAGAAATTATTTCAACCAAGTTATTCTTGGAGATACACACATGTATCATAAAAGTTTTCTCATTTTCATTAAAAAATGAAGGGCCCAATCTGAGAACCTCCCAACTAGCAAACTGAGGAGTCAGAAGACACAGTATCATTTGTAGACAGTTTGTTATGTTTTAATAATAGAGTGAAGATGTGAATGCCTCATTTGGAGATTTTCTAGGTAATTTAACAATGGATAATTTAGGTACTAGAAATCTTAGTTATATGGAAAGTTCTGCTCCACATTAGGACAAAGTACAAAAACACTTAACCATTTACATATATAATACATAGACATAAAAACAGTCTTCATCTGTATATAGCTGAGAGTGAATGGCAATGGGGTCTCTCTATATTGATGGAGGGGAAGAGAAGGACCCTGTCCAGTCATACCCCCAAAGAGCAGGAGCAGAGTCCAGAATTTAAAATTAAATGCCAGCAACATGAAAAAATACTTTGCTTCATAAACACAACTGCACTGTCCCCTGAGATGCTTCCCTGTTAAGCCTGGTCCAAAATGGGCTTCTAGGAAAGGAATGGCTGAAAGCAACATACTTCCTCCCCTCCCTACCCAGTGCCTGCTGGTGTACTTCAGAGAGTAGGGGCTTTGTACTTGCACTTATTGTGAAGTCCTCAAATCTATATCTGCTGAGATGATGGCATTTTCTCTTCAGTAAGGAAAAGTCTTGATTTAACCAAGGTGTGTTGGTCCATATTTGTTTCTGGCGTGAAATGAGAGACTTCTCCACTGAGGTCATTAATGTGTTGCTTAAACATTCCATGAAGTAATGGTGGAGGGAGGGGGGCAAAGGTAGTGACTTAATCACCTTGGTTTTACTCTTCTCTTACTTCTCTGAGCCAGTATTTCTCCTCTCAAATATGAAAACTCTGAGTACTTCCCACCATCTAAGGTGGTACCATGAAAATGAAAGAAATCATATTTGGGGACAAATCTGAGTTAAAAAGTCATGAAGAAAACTGTGCTCCCCCATAGCAGGTAGAGACTTCTCCTGTGAGAAAATCCTCAGCCAAGGGAAGTAATGGATGGAACCACTGACCCAGATGGAGTTTCTATGGGCCCCCAATCTTTGGAGGACTCAGTCAATCATCTGTAAAATGGGAATTTCTTCTTATTTTTTTTTATTCTTTAGAAAGAGGCACAAGGACAGAGAAAGGGTGTGAAGATGGCAACAGAAGAGAGGAAAGAGGAGAAAGTGGCATGAATTCCCTGCAGCATCACTAATCCCTGGGGAAGTGGGAATCCTGATGAAGTGTAAGACACATGTATATGGACATCACCTCCTCGGGACAGGCTCAGGATGTGGGGATATAAATGATCCTAAGAAAGTAGCTGCCCCAGAGTGTGTGGGAGTCAGGTGGTGATTTGGGGTGTCATACACGTGGACCTGGATCCTCAGTCAACGTGACTGAGGTCTCTGACCTGAGAGTCGTGGAGTGCTGCTGAAGGGGAGGCTGGGTCTGGATTTCAGGAAGTAATGCTTTCGTAGAAAAATAGACTAATGTTGATCACAGTGGACATAGGCTCCACACTCCTCAGAGTGTCATCTAAAATTCCAGTCTTCAAAACAGGAAGACATGGACGATCTGAATAGACCTATATCCAGTAACGAGATCGAAGCAGTGATCAAAAACCTCCCCAAAAACAAGAGCCCAGGACCAGACGGATTCCCTGGGGAATTCTACCAAACATTCAAAGAAGAAATAGCACCTATTCTCCTGAAGCTGTTTCAAAAAATAGAAACGGAAGGAAAACTTCCAGACTCTTTCTATGAAGCCAGCATCACTCTAATCCCCAAACCAGACAAAGACCCCATCAAAAAGGAGAACTTCAGACCAGTATCGCTGATGAATATGAATGCCAAGATTCTCAACAAGATCCTTGCTAACAGGATCCAACAATACATTAAAAAGATTATCCACCATGACCAGGTGGGTTTTATCCCAGGGATGCAGGGGTGGTTTAACACTCGCAAAACAATCAACGTGATAGAACAAATCAATAAGAGAAGAGAGAAAAACCACATGGTACTCTCAACTGATGCAGAAAAGGCATTTGACAAAATACAACACCCGTTCCTGATCAAAACTCTCCAAAGTATAGGGATAGAGGGAACATTTCTCAACCTCATAAAATCTATCTATGAAAAACCCACAGCGAATATCCTCCTCAATGGGGAAAAACTGACAGCCTTTCCTCTGAGATCAGGAACAAGGCAAGGATGCCCACTCTCACCACTACTATTCAACATAGTGTTAGAAGTCCTAGCAACAGCAATCAGACAACAGAAAGAAATAAAAGGTATTCAACTTGGCAAAGAGGAAGTCAAACTCTCTCTCTTTGCAGATGACATGATACTATATGT